>VYZW01007301.1:1304-101580 GCA_013401315.1 Balaeniceps rex
TCCAGCTCTGGAGCCCTCAGCACAAGAAGGACATGGAGCTGTTGGAGCGGGTCCAGAAGAGGGCCACAAAAATAATCCAAGGGCTGGAGCACCTCTCCTACGAGGACAGGCTGAGAGAGTTGGGGTTGTTCAGTCTGGAGAAGAGAAGGCTGCGGGGAGACCTTATTGCGGCCTTTCAGTACTTAAAGGGGGCCTATAGGAAAGATGGGGACAGTCTTTTTAGCAAGGCCTGTTGTGACAGGACAAGGAGTAATGGTTTTAAACTAAAGGAGGGGAGATTTAGACTAGATGTAAGGAAAAAATTTTTTACAATGAGGGTGGTGAAGCACTGGAACAGGTTGTCCAGAGAGGTAGTGGAGGCCCCATCCCTAGAAACATTCAAGGTCAGGTTGGACAGGGCTCTGAGCAACCTGATCTAGTTAAAGATGTCCCTGCTCACTGCAGGGGGGTTGGACTAGATGACCTCTAAAGGTCCCTTCCAACCCAAGGCATTCTATGATTCTATTCTATGATTCTATGAAACATAAGGGTGAATTATTTATAGCTTGGTGGGCCCATGACACCTTAGGCCATCAAGGAAGAGATGCAACATATAGATGGGCTCATGACCAAGGGGTGGACTTGACCTTGGACGCTATTGCACAAGTTATCCATGAATGTGAAACACGTGCTGCACTCAAACAGGCCAAGTGGTTAAAGCCTCTCTGGTATGGAGGACGATGGCTGAAATATAAATATGGGGAGGCCTGGCAGATTGATTATATCACACTCCCACAAACCTGCCAAGGCAAACGCCATGTGCTTACAATGGTGGAAGCAACCACTGGATGGTTGGAAACATATTCCATGCCCCATGCCACCGCTCGGAACATCCTGGGCCTTGAAAAGCAAGTCTTACGGTGACATGACACCCCAGAAAGAATCAAGTCAGACAACAGGACTCATTTCCGAAACAACCTCATAGACACCTGGGCCAAAGAGCGTGGCATTGAGTGGGTTTATCACATCCCCTATCATGCACCAGCCTCCAGGAAAATTAAACAATACAATGGACTGTTAAAGACTACCCTGTGAGCAATGGGTGGTAGGGCATTCAAACATTGGGATACGCATTTAGCAAAGGCCATGTGGTTAGTCAACACTAGCGGATCTGCCAATAGAGCTGGCCCTGCCCAATCAACATTTTAACACTTCTACATATTGTAGAAGGGGATAAAGTCCCTGTAGTGCACATGAAAAATATGCTGGGGAAGACAGTCTGGGTTATTCCTGCCTCGGGCAAAGGCAAACCCATCCATGGGATTGCTTTTGCGCAAGGACCTGGATGCACTTGGTGGGTGATGTGGAAGGATGGGGAAGTCCAGTATGTACTTCCAGGGAATTTGATTTCAGGTGAAAATAGCCAATGAACTGAATTGTATGGTGTTAATTGCTATATAATACTGTATGTCATCACTACTATGGTTGCTATATGCCACATCAACAGTATTACAGTAAGAATCACCAAGATTAATGAAGAATGAACTTTGATGGAACTGAGCAAAGTGCAGTGGTGATGGAACCAGAACTGGCTTCAGAATACAACAATCCAACACCACACACAACCTCTCCTGCCCTGAAGGACTGTTATGACAGATGGAGCCCAAAGTCATGGACTGAATGAACTCAATGCACTTTTTAGAGGGATGGCCCACAGACAAAGGGAATGATATCTGTGTGTATATATCAAAAGACAGGAAAAGTGGTGGTGATTAACTGGAATGTATTGGAAAGGGTAGGACCTGGGCATGACATAGATGGTATAGAATGAGGGGTGGATACTGTCCTGGTTTCAGCTGGGATAGAGTTAATTTTCTTCCTGGTAGCTGACATAGTGCTGCGTTTTGGATTTAGGATGAGAATAATGCTGATAACACACTGATGTTTTACTTGTTGCTAGGTAGTGCTTATGCTAGTCAAGGACTTTTCAGCTTCCCATGCTCTGCCAGGTGCACAAGAAGCTGGGAGGGGGCACAGCCAGGACAGCTGACCCAAACTGGCCAAAGGGGTATTCCATACCATATGACGTCATGCTCAGTATATAGACTGGGGGGGAGTTGGCCATGGGGCAGCGATCGCTGCTCAGTGACTGGCTGGGCATCGGTTGGCGAGCAATTGAATTGTGCATCACTTATTTTGTATATATTTTTTTCCCCCTTCCTTTTCTGTCCTATGAAACTGTCTTTATCTCAACCCACAAATTTTACTTTTTTTTCTGATTTTCTCCCCCATCCCACTGGGGAGGGGGAGAGTGAGCGAACGGCTGTGTGGTGTTCAGCTGCCTGCCGGGCTAAACCACAACAGGGGTTAAACTGCTGAGCAGGCACTCGCTATTTGTACAACCACCCTCCCTGGCAGAGCGCCCTATGGCAGCCCACCACACCTGGCACAAGGGCTGCTGCAGCGTGCGTTCGAGGTGACACCGCAGCCCTGACCCCAGGTGGCACGGGGACAGGGATGGCCAGGGACGGCCATCACCGGGACAGCCCATGGAGAAGCCCCGGTGCCTCGCCACAGTGCGAGCGCAGCTCCATGGCCGCTGGAAACAGTGGGAGGATAATCCGGAACAGCTGCTGGCGTTCCTCCTATACCCTAGGAGCGATCAAAGCCCAGCAGTGGCCTGACTTTTCCAGTGTTACTAGGAGCAATGGAACAGCGTCAAGGATACCTAGGAATTTCCCTTTTATCGCAGCTGTAGCCACAGAGCGTTTATACGAAGCAGAAGGGATAAGTGACCCAGCCGTTCAGTATTTTCCTAATTCTGTCTGCAGGCACAAGTGGTAGGCACATTTTCTCCCTGTCCTCATGCTCTCCTTAAGGGTCCAGCAGAAGTCTGTACCAGTGCTGAAAAAATGGGACCAGTTCTTTGGAGGTCAGGTACTGCTTTGTGGGTCTTGCAGTGAAGAGATTCACCAAAAGTGCACATATATTATACTCCCATTACTAACAAGCTGTAAGTCAGATACAATTTGAAAGCCAACTTTGGACCTTCAAAGAAGGACTTACCAAGAACAAGTTCTTGGCAGACATCAACATTATTTAAATAAACAAGATCGTCACTTAAGTGTTTCATTGTTTGCAAAGTAGTTTACATGCACCAGTGGGAGGGGAAAAGTGTTTGCATAGAACCTGCTAAGAAGGCCTATTATATCGAATTTCCCAACAAAGCCCAGGCTGTTATCCCGGCTGTGATCAGCCTCATTGTGCAATAAAGACGATCAAAGGGAAAAGCTCACTAACGCTTCCATATGAGAAACCCCCTTGGCCACTAAGGGAGGGAATCACCCAGGAGGTATAAGGTACGACTTGTCTCACTGGGTGTCCTTGAGAACTATACCATGATATACGTGATGATAATTGGAATCTGAGAATAGAGAGTAAGAAGTTGCTACAACACTTTTTTGCAGAGAAGTGTTCTCCAGTTCAGTTTATACCATTTGTTTCCACACTGAAAAAAGTAGCAGGAAGAAAAAAACCCCTCACTTCATTTACAGTCCCCCTACAAAACACTACACAGATTTCTTAGAGTTAAAAAGTTAAACTAGGTTTTCTTCATATGTATTAGTTTATCATATTTAATGGTAAAAAAGGAAAAGAAATATTAGTCATGACACATGCTACCAAAATCTCTAAGCTAAATAGTTGAAAATATATATTATAAATAGATATTCCACATGCACAATGGACACATGTTAGTTTATGTGCATTATTAAAGGACTAGGCTGAAAAAATGCAGGCTTTAAGACCATGTTTTAAGAAATTTTAACTAAAAACACATGCAGAGTACGCATTCTAGCAGATAATTACACATAGAGTGGAGCACAGCTCATACAGAAAATAGAAGCAGTGTAGCAACATGCACTTTTTATCTAATAGAGAAATACATGTATTATAAAAGCACTTCCTATGTTCCTTTTTGAAAAAGCTAGTTTTTAAGCACTACAGGTCACCTACCTCTAGAATCTCACTAATCTAATCTACAATGTGTAAACACACCCAGATTTACAAGATCCAGGAGAATACTATTTTTAACATCTTCCGTTGTCCAAAACAACACCTTGCTTAAAAAAAAAGGGGCAACCCACAAATCTCAGAAAAAACATGAAACCTAGAAGATTACAAAGCCAGTCCTTCCCAATCAACAACGCCTTCTCATTCCCATCTTTTATCTTCCAAGAACCAGGAAGGCTATATTTAAAGGCCTCACATGTTTTCTCCTGTCCCCAGGATACCCAGCAATTTGAGATAAAATGAGTAAAAGGGTGACCTCTTTACTTTAAAAGATTGCTGACAAGTTTTGTTCGGGTAAGGAGGCCATTAAGTACTTTCTTTACCTGAGATTTCTGCAATTTTTTAACAGTAAGAAACCTGAGATGTCTGATCTACTTTTCCTGTAAAAACTTATATTTAATTTTTCTTTATATTTTTTAATCTATTTTGTTTGTGTGTGTATACGGGGGGGGAACCCCCATTTAAGTATAAGGTGCTGCTTTTCTTTACTCTTTACTTGTCTGAGATGACTAATGCAGCTATAAAACTCTGCGCCATTGATCCAGGAATTGTGAACCCACCTT
Source organism: Balaeniceps rex (assembly GCA_013401315.1). Classification (NCBI taxonomy): domain Eukaryota; kingdom Metazoa; phylum Chordata; class Aves; order Pelecaniformes; family Balaenicipitidae; genus Balaeniceps; species Balaeniceps rex. The sequence goes on from VYZW01007301.1 coordinate 5,918, forward strand.
AGCTGCTTTTGAAGGTGTTTTTGTGTGCTTTACAAGCTTTCCTAGAGACAGCAAACTTGTGTTGATAGGATGGTAATTCTCATTACTTGCTAGTAAGGCCAGGCTGAAACCTCATTGTTTTTGTTTCCTAGAGAAAGAACTGAGATCACATCTGCATTTTATAAAAGCTCCTGAATAGTCGCTGATCAACAACAACCAGCAGCCAAAGCTTTGCCTCTAGAAACTTGCATTGTTTTGCAGTTGGAGTTTGCTAGATACTGTGTCCTCATAAAAAGTCTGGTTAAGTCATTTAAGCTCTGAAACTAAGAACTGTACTCCCCTGAACAGCTAGGAGAAATTGTTACTAACAAGAACTACATGCAACAGGCTCTGGGCTGCGTTATTCGGCTTCCTTTGTTCTTTAAAGGATATTCATCATCAGCTCAAAATCTGCTAGTATTTCTAGCTTCTGTGAAATAAGGCTATTTCGAGTTAGTAACTCAGATGTAAATGGAAAAAAAATGCATTTTCCTATCTGTTTTCTGGGGTTTAATATAAAATCTGCAAAGGCATTAAAACAGTAGGGTAGGGAGCTAGAGCTGCTAGGGAATTAAAAAGTTGCATGTGTAAAAAGCGTTCATGCTACTTGCTGTCGGTTAAGGCACAGGGCTGGGGGGAAGGACTTGTAAAACCCTCCGCCTCTCTCCAATTTCTCTGACAAGAACGTTGGCTGAATTTTATAAGGACCGGTCTAGCAATGAATCCAGAAGAGAGGTGACTTTTGCCTGTTACCCCATGGCTGTCTGTCACCCTGACCCTGCCGTGTGCTGGGGGCTCGTGCCTGTAGCAGGGCAGGGGTGCCTGAGGCTGCCTGGCTTGCCTCGCCTGGTGACGGACCGCTCTGTCCGACTGTTCCTAGAAGCAGGAGTTGTTCTCCTGCCCAAGCTCCCTTTTCTGTGAATTATGGCAAGTCCATCAACCCTTCTTTCCCAGTTGTTGTGGAGGGCTATCGTGTATCAGTCTAATGTACTCCTGCCAGAGAAGCTCCTTACACTTGCTCGCTTGCCCAGGAGAGGCACCACAGATACAGTCGTGCTTTGCTTAGCTCGTGATCACGCGCAGATCGGGGCACGCATTGCTCTGATGCCAGAGCACATGAGCAAGCTGGATGTGCTCCGAGTCTGAAGAAAATGAGCGAGCTGTGCCATAAAACTCTCCTCAAGCTGCTGGATGGACCCCTGCAAACTGCTGGATTGGGAGGAATTATGGAAAAGTGGGGTTCGGGGGTGGACTTGGAGCGTGGGAGCTCAGGGGTAGGAATCAGCCACCTGGCAGCAGGGCCTCCTTATGGGATACTAGTACAGGGCTGGAAATGGGGAGGTCTCTGAATGCCCTCTGCCACATCAGACTCGTCTCTACTCACCCCATTTCCATCTCTCTCCATGCTTTTGCTCCTCTGTTGGAAATACTGCAGAACGAGGGCTATAGCTCAGAGATGCGGCAGCCTGTTCCACATGCTGGCATCGACTTGTCCTCCTACAAACACACAGAGTGCGCTTAGGCATAGTTGGCATGGAGAGAGGAGATAAGAGCTTCTCCTGGAGCAGGGAAGTGGTAGCCAGTTACATGGGAACAACAGGGAGGCATGGAGGAGGTCACTGGGTTCCCTTCCTCCATGTCAAATGTAAATACCTGCACCTGCAGGTACCCACAGCTTACAACAACATGCGGATGGGGTCTAGCATGTCCAGGCTGCCCACAGTAACTACAGCCAGGCTGTAGTTTGCCCCAGCTTCCCCGCCTCAGATGAGAACGCGGTCACCTTGCAGCTAGTTCTTTGCATTGTGTTGTCCAGGTAAAGCACAGGCTGTGGGGAAAGCCTCAGCCGCACTCAGCCCACCTCCCAGGGAGTATTTTACACCACAGCATGCTACCTTTGTCCTGCAGGATGTCCTGGCTATCTAGGAATTTCTGGGCAGGGATCAAGCGGGCTTGCACTTAGTCATGAGCTGCTTGGCATGTTCGTACCAGTAAAAGCAGCAATTTTTCCGTCTTCACTGGAGACACTTGCAGGTATCTAACCCGTAACGCTAAAAGGGTCTCTTGTAGGGTGTTCTCCAGGTAGGTCTCCAGCCTTAACAGCCACTAACCCTTTCTCCAAATACAAACTAGTGCACGCCTATTGATTTCAAAAACCCTGCAAAGATAACTTACCGCAATGGATTCATTAACCCCTCTTGGAATAGCCTGCTGAACTATTACCATGCACAGCAAGCTGAGTGGGGTGTTAGAGGAGATAAAATAATCTGCCAGGCAATGGACATTGTTGTGGCTGAGGATTAATGTTCTCTGAGGGCTTAATTTCACATTGATGTAGGAAGACATGTAAGACCATACACTTCAAAATCAACTGGGGAGAACTCAGCATAGACACAGTTGCAGGACACAAAGTAGCTGGCTCAGGACAGGGTACATCTCTGCAGAGTGGCGTAAAGGCACAGCCCTGAGTGTTTTATGAGGGTCAGAAAGGACAATAAGAGCTGTGGGTTGAACTTCATAAAGGGCATTGTCCCCTTCTGGGATACCAGTGATAGGAAATACATACATTTTTTCCACAGCAGAGCAGAACCAGACTGTGAGGAACTTGAGCCTATTCACTGTAATTTGGGACTCTTGCTGAGGCAGAGGAACTATTTCACCAGTCTCCTGTCTGGGATTTTCTTCATTCCTTCCTTGCCCCTACAGCAGGGGTTTTCGACCTGTGGCCTGTAGCCTCTGGAAAGGAGAGGTGGAAACTGTCCCCGGAGGACACAAAGTGTCCTTGGTAACCCTGAATTTGGGGTTTTTAAAAAAGGGCTTTGCACCTCTGTGGGAAAACTTCCAGGATCGGCCACACCAAAGCCCGGGAAGCCCGTGCCCCGCTGCTGCGGGGCGGTGGGAGGGCACGGCAGGCAGGGGATGGACCCCTCGCCGGCAGCTCCGGGCAGGGCGGCCCCGGGGGGCTCCCTGGCAGCGGGCAGGACCCCCCCCCGGTCCCCCGGGGTGCAGGACGCCCACCGGCCCGTCTTGACTTTCGCATGAAGCCGCCTTTGCCCGTGGGGCAGCTTCTGCTGCAGCAACCCCGCCGGGGTAGCGGCAGCCCCCGGCGGGGGTCCGCAGGGGCCGGCGTGGGGCGGTGCGCGGGGGTCCGCGGGGGCCGGCATGGGGCGGTGCNAAGGCAACCCCCGCCGGCGGGAGCGGGCAGTTCGTACCTCGGCCCCTGCAGAGGCGCCGTCGGTCCGGACGGTCGGTGGGTGCCGGTGCGCAGGGGCCGCGGTTGGCTACGGAGCGGCGGCTCCCGCCCCTGCGGAGGCAGCCCGGGGGTCGGGGCGGCCCTACCTCCCCGGCACGATGAACCTGACAGCCGAGAGCCACCGCGTCCCGCTGAACGACGGGAACAGCATCCCGCTATTGGGGCTGGGCACCTACGCCGACCCCCAGAAAGTAAGTCCGGGGGCGCCGGGACGCCCCGCTCCGCTGGCGGGGGCAGGTGGCGGCCGCCCTCACTGCAGACCCCCCGAGCAGGGGCTGCCCACCTATTTCCCCCTCCTTTCCCGGCTATTTCTCTTTTTGCTCCTTTCCCGGTGCAAAGTTAAAGCCCGAGCTCTCCCGTGAGCAGTACGGGCAGCGCGCGGCGCACAGAGGAGGAGAAGGTGGGAAACAAAGGAAAAAAAAGAAAAAACGACCAGCTTGCGGTGTGGTGCTCGCCGCCCCGCTCCGTGCCCCCTGCCCGGGGGGCGCACGGGAAGGACGCGCGGGGGACCGGGGAGTGGCTCTGCCGTTGCCCCGGGGTCCGAGGGTCGGGCCGGTGCAGCCCCGGGGCCGCCGCCGTCACCGGGACGGGGTGTGACACCCAGCGAGCGCCGGCTCCCTGGCAGGGCGGCCCGGAGCCCTGGGTCCCGGGAAGCCCGGAGGCGGGCGGGGGGGGGGGGGGGGGGGGGGACGGTGCCGCGGGTCCCACGGGCTGGCCCCGCTGCCCCCCTGCGCCGAGCGCAGATAAGATGAGGGATTTCGGACCGTGTTGCAGCTGGCCCCGACACTTTCCAAGGAATGTTCCTGAAACAAAGACCCAAATTCCTGCATCCTGATTCCTGCGGCTCCCACAGCTGACTGCCAGCGGCCAAACCACTCTGAAATATTCTGCATCCTTCGGTTTTGCGTGTGTCGGGCAGGCATCCCGTCTAACTGTCGCTGGTTCGGCTGTATCGAGGAAGCACACCTGATGCTTCTTCCCTCTGCGCGCCTGGGAGCACAAAGGCAACGCGCTAGCAGCTGCCTTTCGCTCTCCTAAACTGCCTGATCTTTCAGCGGTTCTTTTTTTGCTTGTTTGAAGAATAGGAAAAGAGAGATCGTGGCCAAAACCCTTCTTGTGTAATAGTAGCAGAGTTGAGATGCAATGTTGTGTGTATGACTCCACATACCACGAGGTATTTAAAGATACCTTTTTAAAGAAAACTCTTAAGCCATTTAACAAACGGTAATTGTACTATGGTATATTAATAACAGCGGCGATGAAGATCTTCAATAAACACTGCTGCAGACAGTGCACGAGTGATGCAGAAAGGGTGTAAGAAAACCCGAGGGCTGCAGATCTCCCTGGTTAACAAATGCCGGTTTACATGGCAAGAATTAGTGGGAACCTGCAATTTCAGAGGCTGGGCACCATCCCTCACATCACTAGAGTTTCTGGAGATATTTTCAGCTAGCGCGTTCTTTGAATAATAGTTAGTGAAACAAAATTAAGCTCTTTCACAGGAGTTTTAACGTAGCAAAGCAGAACGTTGCATAATTCAGTGACAAAATAGCTCTGAGCAAACTTGAAGCGTCTCTTTCAAGACTCGTATATCGTGCCCCCAACCCTCGAGTTGCAATTTTACAGTGGCTTTAAGTTGAGAAAAAACGAGGGTCCTAGCAGAAGGGGTGCTGCTGCCTTGCTGCACGTCCCGCCTGCAGCCCAGATGAGCCGTGGCCCGATGCTGTGGCATTAGCCAGGCTCAGGCGGGGAACCCAGAGCAAGTAGCCTGCCGGAGCTGAGAGGGGAGGCAGATGGAATTCCCCTTTCGGAGGCGGTGTCCCAGCCAATGCTATAATCCTGCTAAGAATTCGTTCTGCAGAAGTTCCAACGGTCCTGCTCCTTCTCGCCCAGCCCTGCAAAATCCTGCTGCCTCCTTTGCCCTCCCGCGGGTCGAGGTGGACGATAAGCCTTTATATGGAGCTCATCTAGCAAAAATGAATCATTTTTAGGTAGGGTTAGTCTTCAGCTGAATCAGCCCCGCGTAATGGCTTTTTGCTTTTTCGCATGTACTTCCTTTGTTTTCTGCTGACGGGTGGAGGGGGACAGGGACCACACGACAGGACGATGCAGGCAGGGCATTGCTATAGCAACTCCAATTTAGAGGAATCGAAGCTGCTGTGGAACTCCTCGGTGGGGATGGGTGCATATACCCAACCACCCATTCTCCCTCCCCCCGCGTTTGTAGGAGTTTGATTTTCTGAGCTGTCTCTTTCTATGTGATAAACGTGTTAGAAAGTTATGGGTGGGAGGAGGAGCTGAGAAGAGGTAGAGAAAAAAGCACTAGTAAGGCACTTGCAAAAGTCTCATTTTCGCAGAAGACCAGGTGAAACACTGTATGTTTATTTGGAGGAGCTGGGCTGAAGCTTTACGCTAGGATTAGGACCGCATATTTAAGTCGGAGAACTTATCACAGAAGGCAGCTGGGTAAACGCGGTAGCACGGTGCTACGGGATTTTTTGCAGAATTGTTTGCAGCTACTGGTCTGTGATGGAGCAGGACATTTAAATAGGTCACAGCTTAAAGCTTGCCCATCTCAAAAAGGCTGCTTTGCTGATAAGAGGATGGGGGAGCTTCTGTCAGCACCTTGCCGTGGCAGCAAAGTGCCACTTAGCTGGGACAAGCTGCTCTGCCGAGTGCTGACTTGTGCCTGGAGCAACTTCCACCGGGATGCCTGGCGAGGTTTCTGTCCTATTCCTCCCGCCTAGAGAGCTGAAAGGCTTTGTGACAACCTGGACCATTTCAAGGCTTATCTTAACAAGTGAGGCTATAAACTAGCACTGACACGTTTCCCTTAAAATGCTTAGCTGGAGTCTTTTGTGGCTGAATTGCTTAAGGAGCAGCATCTGAGCCACCCATTCTCCAGCAGCGGGGGCTGGCAGCTGGTGGCGGCAATGGTGCCAGCCATCCCCAGCACACTATTTCTGCTCATGAGTCTGATCTCTGCAACTTCTAGTCATTTTGTGCTTTGATATAAAATACAGAGCCACTCATTTGTCAGATTATTCATCTTGCTCTTGGAGGCAGATTCCGCCCCCCCCCCAAGGTTATTCACCCTGGCACCTCCATGTCAGAGCAGCTTGTCCAAAACAAATCTGTTTTCTCAATCTCACGCTATAGCCCAGGAGCTCGTAATGAGCCCAGAGTGTTCTTCCTGAAGTGTAGGAATGCGCTCGCTGGTTAAGCAAACCAGGCAGATCTAGTTAGCCACAGAGCAGGGAAATCTGCTTCTCTGACGGTCGGTTACAAGAAAACGGAGGCAGGAGGCCAGCTTTCATGTTTCAGGCTTTGTCTGGATAAACTGCACAGCAGTGCCTTCAGAATTGAAATGTATCAGCAGCTTGCCTTGCTCGTCTTAAATAACTTAATTGTTCTCCCAAAGACGACTTTGGGAGATAAGTCATGCTTTTTCAGTTGTGAAACACCAAAGAAAAAATAAATCTGTTGACTGAAATTTTGTCCTGTGTACAAGTTTACTGACTCAACGAAGCACATCACTCAACTGGAACAGAGCTGGACCACTGTGGAAAAGGTTTATTTCGTAATCAGATTAATTTTATCAAATGCTCTTTCCCCCCTAGGTGTAAGAGAGCTTTTCTTGTGACTGGATACAGGTCAGGATGACAAGAATTCAGCTAATTCTTTGAGACTGAAAACACTGGTAGTGCAATGTAAGGGGTTTCTTTTTGCTTTATTCTCCTAGCACAGCAGGAAAGTGCAATGAATCCATTTGCTATCAGCTCATCTGCTAGCAGAAAGAAAGGAATCTTCACTGGGTCATGGAATTAGTGATAAATTTGGGCTGTTTATCAAAAAAAAGCACTTAGAAATAATTTTTGCTGCTTAATTGGTGTTTCCTATCCTTATTTTTAAGGGAAGATAACAATTGTGTAATTAAAAAGCTTAGTTTGCTTTTTGGTGCAGATTTCAGTGTGTTGAAGTTGGTTTTGTGTTCTCCTTTACACAGGGAAGGAAATGTGTAAGTTGTAAACTAGGCTGTTTGTCCTAGCAAGGATGGACTCAAGCAAAACACTGAAAATCTCAGTCACTGACTCCTTCCCCTATTCTCTCTTCCCTTCCCCAAATATCCCCTCTTCCCCATGGGTCTGGGAGGGAACCACAGCGGGAGCAGCGAATCTGGGCTGTCAAGGTCCTCCAGACGGCTTTAAAATTTGAGGCCAATTCTGCCTCTGTCTGGCTCTGCGGATCCTTCTGGCAAAGCCCCGCACGTGCAGGAGCAGCTCTGCCAAGGCTCCAGCAGATGCGCCGTGTCCAGCTTTCCCTCCCCAAGGGCCCCCGAGCCATTGACCCAATTCTCCAGTGTATTAAATGGATGGGCTGGGGGCGGGGGGGGAGGGCAGCCCCACAGGGGAGGGTGGAGAAGGACAGCCCCCTTGATGAGCCCATGGCATGGCCCCATGCTGCAGCAGAGCCGGATCAGCCCCCCCGGGCTCCCATCACCTCCTTGCACCGCTGCTCAGTTCCCAGCACAGCCTGGCGAGTGGTACTGGTACCCATCTGGAAGCGGATGGGGTGCAGGGACAAGCAGGCTCAGAGGGAAAAGGTGCTAAAAACACTCCTAAATCCTGGAAATCCTATGCCTTGTGAAAACTGCACTTATGCCCGCTTCACTTTATAACTCATCCCTGTCAACACAGCTAAGATCATCAGCCCATCGCCTCCACATAAATACTCGCTGTCTCCCTGGAAGGTCAAGGGGCCTTGGCCGCAGCTCCTCTCCTGCCTTCCTGTTTTGACTGAGGGAGGAGAGGGCTTGGAGGGAAGGTTGTAGCAACCACACTGTACACAGGCGCTGCTTCTGAAACATAAGATTGGGCAAAGCGCTCAAGAATAGCACTGGGTGAGGGTTTTTGGCAAGTTGCGACTTTGCTAAAAATGAGGTTCTGAGGTAGCCAAATCCATTCATAAATTGGAAGCAGTTTTGTGGAATATTTTCAGGCAAAACAAATGGCAAAGCATTTCATTTTGGGCACTGGCAGTACAAGCTGAGGAATCAAAGGATTATTAAAGCAGTTAGAGGTAGCAGTTGCCTCTCCCTGAATAGCCTGCTGGTGAGGGAATCCACACGGGCGGTGGGAAACCAGATTCAGTCCTCCTCTCTGCCTCCAGGGATTAAATTCATATCACGCAGCCCAAGGAAATAACATGATTGTGGGGGTATGTGATAGCTAGAGAGAGGCAAGAAGAAACATGTGCAGGCTGGAGTGGGAGGAGCACCCTCCCCACGGGAAAGCGTGCTGCCCACCAGCCCCACAGCTTTGGATGCTGAAGAACTTGGTATGGCATCCAGCCAGGAGGGAGAGAGACCCATTTCCCCAAATCCTTAACTACCACAAAGTAACCCTTGTGAGCGCCCAGACAGTCTGGGTTTTGTTTAAGAAGAAATTGCTGGTTTGAATCAGGGAGAGGAAAAGTTCATCCAGGGCTCCTGTATCCAATCTGAGTGACCAAATTAAAAAAAAAAAAAAAAAAAATCTGTTTCGGATAAGTAAAAACACTGTTTTGGCACCCTGAATTACTTTTTACACCCAAGCTAGAAGCTGAACAGAGTAACTTTTCGTTGTACATGCCTGACAGCCCCTAGTGCTCTCGTAGGACCTTTTATGCTAAAGAGTTGCTTGCACAAGGACGTCCGCACACAAACTATTTCAATCGCTCTTAACGCTGCAGGCTGCCTGCCTGTGGAGCTGCCGTAGGCTACCTTTAAGTCAAAAGAGGTAATAAGCGACGTGTCCCCACGATGCAATCTGGATCTCTGAGCTGCAGTAAGGGGGGGATTACACACAATTTAATTTACTCTGTTTTCCTCCTGGCCATCACCGGCTTCTGAAACATGATCGGCTGGAGACAGCAATGATTTCGGGTGACTTGCAGAGAAAGTCACCTCGCCTGACCCAAAGCTACAAAATGGGTCGTGTATTGAAAGTCCCAGGCAGGAGGGACACCCGAGATCTCTGGAGACAGGGTTGAAGCTTAAAGGCTTCCACTTCTTGATCTCAGACAACTGTCTTCCTCCTTCCTCCCAAGGTAAACCTCCCACTCGGCTTCTAGATTTTTTTTCTTGAAAGAGTTAAGAGAGGCAGTGGCAAGAGCAGGAACTGCCCTAACATGCAAGTGTCCTTGCAGCCTCAGCCTACTTCCCACGACATGCTATTAAAATAAATACATAAAGAAAATACCACAGTCCTTTTAACATGAACAATTACACATGAATATGTGTTTGAACTCAGCAAGTACTGAGTCTGAAGTCAGCTCTGTAATGAAGCGATCTTTATGAACCTACATGAAATCACCACAGATGTAGGCCAGGGAAATATTTTGCCTTTTTCTTCCCTAAAAAGGCTACTGGGAACCTGATTTGAACAGAGCTGGGGGGAGTCAGCTGGGATGTTTGGCTATGGAGCCTCATATTTATGCCCTCAACTTAAGAAGTGAAGAAAGTTCCCAAAGTGAAATTGTTTTTTTTTAAAGTTATTAGGCCATTTCCCCTGACCAGCATTTCCAAAGGACATTGTGCCCCTTTACAGTCCCTTTCGGTAACCACCACCGGCTTTCTCAAGCCATTTGCTTTTTAAGCAGCAGTATTACTTCGTGCGGTACTAATTCTTCTTGTCTTCAGGGAGCGCTTTGGAGCAGCGGAGCCACGGCTGGCCGACACATAGCAACACACGGCCTTTCAGGGTTGGGATTTCTGAGATGTTTCAGAGGGTGGCCTTATGTTCCCTTGGTCTCTGAGGATATCCTAAAATCATACTCCCAAACCGAGATCTGTACACTAGAGGCAAGGGCAGAAGGGAAGGAGATACGTTACTGCAGCCCAGGAAGAGAACTGTGCCTGATCTGCTACACATCCTGGAGGGCTCCTTGCCTGCCTGTTAGTAAACTCTTAGCCTAGCCTTCATGCTGAACGGTATTTATCCCGAAACCATGTATCTGTAGCCAGATCACTCACCAACAAAGTCGTGACTCAGTTTCACACTTGGAGGTCTAAACCATACTCGGACGATTTGGCTTGCACAAACCACAGATGGGATGCCTTTCCTTCGGTGGCTAGTATCCTGGTGTTGAGTGATGCCCTCGTTGCTTAATCTCTCAGATTTTGCTCCTTATTCCTCGACTAACTCACAGTAACTGGCAAGACCCAGTTGCCAAGAGCAGATAAAGGCAGGATTTCTTGGTATCTGGTCCCCAGATGCCTCGCGGAGGCGCAGTAGCAGGCATCAGCTTTTAGCAGGCAGCAGAACACCGTGGCTCTCGGGCAGGAGCGTGGCTGCTCACTGGAAACATGATCAAAAGCACCTTGAGTAAGAAGATACAGGAGAAGGAGTCTGCGTGAGGATTCAAGAAACTGAATCCATCCCTGCTGTTTGCTACAGAGATGGCAAATACGCCAGAGGGTGAGTGATGAACAGATGAACACTTAAGATACTGCTTTCACAGATCGGACTTCTCATAGCAAATAGGTGAGGGTAGAAGTAGTAGTACGGAGTAGAAGAATGCACTAAATCTAAAGGGTCTTGGACAAATTCTGCTTTCATCAATGACTTTTGCTAAAAACTTAATGTGCATGACGCATTTTAAAGTTCCCTTTCATATACGCTTTAATGGCGTATTTACCGCCTACAAAAAGCAGAGTTCGTTTATCTTCCATTCGCCTTTTCTCCTCTGCCATACAACTTTTCTGTTCTGCCACTGGAACAGTCTTTCTACACTTCTGTGCCTTCAACACTTTGTCTTCTTGGTGTTTAGCCATGACCTCTCCTCCCCTGCCTGCAACCACCTCTTGACGCCTCAATTCCTGCTTGCTCCCTGTAATCTTGTGTTATACAATGGAAAATTTTTGGCTTGCATAAAGGCAAGATTGCATCTTTATCTCATTAAGAAAGGAAAATTAAGTCATCTAATTAGAAAAAACAGGTAATCAGAAAAGGTAGCTGCTTTTTTCTGAAATGCAGCAGGCTCAAAAACTCCTAGCTTTTGTGTAAGAACTGTACTTTAGCCATTAAAGTCAGATTTTAAAGTTGGATTTGACAGAATGACTTATCACTCTCTGTCAAGCTGGAGGAAAGGTTCTTGCATGCAACTTTTTTGAGGACACAAGCTTTGTTGTTATGATTTTGATTTGCACAAAACCCATGGCTCTAAGACACTTGAATTTGCAGAAATGCTTGTTTACTTCCACGTATCTTCTCTGCTGAAATCTCCATGGTTCTTCATTTCCATGAATCCTGAAGCTTAATAGAAAACAAATTGATAGTATGAGTAATCTCTACCTCGTGCCAATGGCTTCTGTGGTGTTTCCAGCTATGAACACAATTAGTGTCTGATCATGTGTGGCAGATTAAAAGCTGCATTTACTGAAATAGTCAACATGTAAAACTCCTGATGAGGATGTAGGTTGTAGGTGAGGGTGAATGAAAGACTAACTTTATAGCTACAAAGTTCAGCAACCTGTGGAGGACTTCTGAGCCAAATGGCCACAAAAATGCTAGTCCTGGAAAATGGTGGATTTTTTAGTTTGCTCTGAGGAGTAGATTATGCTCAGAATGACCCACCCCCCCCCAAACCTAAGCAAGCCTTAAACTATACAGGAAACTGTATAAACTTTTCTTAAAAAGACAGCACCTCTAACCTGTGCTGACAGCTCAGCTGCTATGTGAAAACGTTTTCAGACTACTCCAGGACCAAGAGACGTATCCCCCCGCAGAGCAGAGGACTTCTACTAATGAACCCGTTGACAGCCAAGATAATCGCCTGGCCCTGGTGCAGCAATGCCTGCCTAATCCAAGCAGAGGGGCTGGCTCTTAACAGCCAACCTGGCACCGCGTCACTTGGCTCCCAAACATGGTACCAACACATGCAGACTTGGACACCGCAAGAGTGCTCCAGAGGAAAACGTTCCCAGAGCAAGGTGACATTTAGGAGATGACAACTTTGTCTGGGAGTCAGTACAGCTTTTGGACGGTGGATATCAGATGCCAACATCACCCACCGAGCTACATGTCTGGCTATGACATAGGGTAGAATTGCGTTTAATCAGCCCAGATCCAAAACTAATAGAAGGTTAATCCAGATAAGCTTTTAGGACAGTAGCACTACCCAAAACCAGTCATAGGGATTCTTATTTGAAAAGTAACCCAACAGAAAGCAGACCTTTTCCAATCCATAGCTGTGTTCTGCAGTGACAAGCACTAGCTATTTCAATATACCCCTCTTCCAAAAACTACAAAGCTAGCTGCTACCAATGCAATAATATCAAGGCCAAATATTGACACACACACAAAAAAAATATTTTTTTCTCTTTTCCTCTGGCTTTTTACACATACTGGATTTTTAACCCTGCTCAAGAGCCACAGGGAAAGCCCTCCTATGTAAATAAAAGATATGAAGATTGTTTTACAGACAGGGAATCACTGGCATTGTTGAAGAGAGGAAAAACTGAAACCCTACGAGTGAGTAATCTGAATTAACACAACTGAAAGGTACGCTTTTTGGCAAGAACATTGAGAGCCCAGTTTTCCAGACAAACCACCATTTTCTAAAACAGCCCTGACTGTCTCTATACATTAAATATGGCTGTGCACTCCCATGTGTCCCTGATTCCCCGCAGCTCTCTGAAGAACAGCGTAAGCCTGTTCTTACAGCTCATGCAGAAAGCTAACATCTGGGTTGTGTCTTCAGTTGACCTAGGAGGCCACGTTTGTCAAAACTTGAAAACACTGTGCAGAAAATGCCTCTCTAGGCTTCATCAAAGCCAACTTTTGTTGGTTCAGCTAAGTAGGTGGTGGAATTCCCCAAGTTCTACATCTGCCTTTGCAAACACTTCTTCGAACTGGCGCCAGAAACCTCTCCCCTTTAACTCTAGGGAACGAAGTAGAAGCACTACTGGCAACTCTTTCTTTCTCCTCTGTTACTGCACAAGCTGGTGCTTTATCTTCCCCTTGTACCTCACGCATCCCTGGGATCACATTTCTTGTCTGAAGGATGATTTGATAGCATCCACCCTTCCAGTTAGATCCGTGCTTTCCAGGGCTAGCTGGCTGGCTATTGTGTCCTCCAGCTCTTCAGGAAACTGTTCCAGTCCACCCCACTGGCATTGCAAGCACGGGACCTGGGTGTGCACATCATTTTCTTAGTTTGCTTTAATCCTGTAGCTGCTGACAGAGAGGCATGGCAGCCCTTTAGCTTAGGCTTGCATTAAGTGAATTTGCGTCAGGTGAAAAGTTGCAGCAAACTTAAAACTGAGGATTCTGCAATCAAGTGGTAAAAATAACTCCAGCAGCCTCTGCCAGCTACAATAATAAGGCTTTCCTGAACACAGCTTTGGCTAAATACTAGAATAACAATGTCACAGGAATTCTAGAAATGCTAAATCTGCAGTTATGCAATCTAATTTCTGTTGTATGGGCAACCAAACCTCATGCTTCAGGCCGCTAACAGGACACCAGGCTAGAGGAGAAAGGTACCCCTTGACCACGCTCATTCACAGTGTGACACGGGGCAGCGAGCATCAACATTCCCCCCATCTTCTCTGGGCACATTTGCTATCCTCTTCTTTCTAAGGCAACACACTGCAATAGCCTTAGATAGGCTAGATAGAGCAAAGCTCTGGGCCGACATAGCAACTCATGGCTCTCAGCTGTGCTCTCTGCCTGCGTTCTCATCTCTACCTGCTTTTGCAGAGATCCCTTTGCTGGGTTTTGCTTCCTGGATGGTGGCTGCCAATGCTTCCGGGGGATGAAAGCCAGATTTTCCGGTGTACGAGAGAGAGGGATGTGCTGGCAGTTGCATTTTCCAAGAAGGAGGTGTACAGTACAGCTTCTCCTTTACAAGATTAAACAATTCTAAGAACGTACCCTTGTGTGGCTCATATCCTCTGGCTTTGTAAGCTCAACCTGTGCTTTCCTGTAATGCCTTCAGTACACATATTTTCTATGCTCTGTTCCTAACATCTTAAGCCAGTCCTCTTTGCCAGTTTGTCCAGAAAACAGGCAAATGGAAATAAGCAATTGGGCTTCTAGAAACTTGCATAAGAATCTGTGTGCGAGTGCCGAGCTCTGGCAAAGGAGGCTCTGAGCCCAGGAATGTACCTACTTTCTCCTTCCTGTATTTAGCTGACTAAGATTCCTAAACAGCGGCTCCACATCTTAAATTATAGGTTAGGACTGGAGCACTTAGCCCACAGTTTGGATCTCTTGTGTAATTCAGCTGCAGCTACATTCAGATTTTTCCAGGAGATGGCCCTGTCTCTCCCAACACCTCAAGCTCTTCCTCCCAGGACCATTATCCCCAGCTGGGGGACTGGATACCATTGCATCACCCAGGTGAGGTGCTCAGGACTAAGGTAAACAGTTCCTTCCCTGAAGTGCTGCTTCCTCAGCTCTCACATGCTGCCGAGACTGGTGCAGCTCTGTAAAGCTGCATATGTGAAATGAGGCAGAGCAGAATCTGGGAGCCTAAGTCAGACTGTTTTCCTTTAATGTATGCGCTAATAAAGAACAAATTACAATAGCGATGTGAATACATTTATAAAAGCAGTGCCTATGGTAGCTGCTCACATCATTTTGGCAAGATTACGATCTGCTGCCAACGTGTCCCGTTAGCTTTGTCTTTGGAGGTAACGATAATCCCTCTTTATCAGCTGGAAAGCTGATGGAAATTGCTGATCAGAAAAGGATGCTATATAAAAAAGCAAAAGAATTGGAGGGCAGCTAAAATGCAACACTAGGTAACAGTAATGAGTAGGACAACCACCAACACTGCTAAGCAAAAACTGTTCTACTTAAGAGGGAACAGTAAAATTCATGGGCATGCCTGCACAAAAAATATTCTCCTGTGGCTTAGTCACATGCAATCGTGAGCAAAACTGAAGCTGTACGTTTTCTATTGTAGGGAGAATAGTTTTTTGATAAAATGGGATGTGATAGAAGGTGTCTGGAATAAACATTAAAAAATAAAAAAGTTCATGGTCTCAGAGGAAAAAGAGAGCAGACCCTTTCAGACAGGCAGAACTGATGAAGCACATTGCTTTTTCAGACTCATGAAATGTGGTAACTGGCCAGTTGGCTACTTCATCTACGGAGAAGAGGCCAAATTGCCTCTTCCATTCTTTCAGTGAAGGTGCAAATCTGAGTCTGCTCCCCCTCTGCTTCTGCCAGATTTATTTACCGTGGAACCTGAAGGAAACCGGATACTGGTTTAATCTGTCATGCGTGGTGGTAAATCAGCAGGTTTACAAGCTACTGATTGATAGAGGGAATAATTGCGTGTGTTGTTTCCTTAAACTCTATGATCTTAAAAATAACCTAGATGCTATTGAAGGAGTTATTAGTGATTGAGCGAGTGGTTCTAGTCAACCAAGCAGTTTTTCTTTTATCATAAGACATGTAATAAATTTAATACCTTTTTTGGCACAAATTAGTGACTGACTGTAAGAGCACTGAAGATAGAAATCTGACTTACAGTGTACAAGTGGTTTTAGAATTCCAGTTCTAAAACAACAGTCCTTGATCAAAGTAGCATAGTTGCAGGGCACACTGATTAGAAGCTGAAACATGAATTACAGCTAAGGATCAAGCATACCCCTTATCTACACTTAAATAAAAAGTAATAAAGAAGCAAAGATTTGTCTTAAGGCCAAAGCGTCCTGAATTACTACTGACTGACAAAGCACAAAGGTTTATAGCACGGAGGCATTTCAGTACCTCATCCGGTACTTGCGCTGCTCTAAATGCGAGCCCTGCTTGTTTGGGAATGGTGCAAGAATAAAGGCCTACCTGAAATGAGTAGACAGCATAGGCAACCACATTTTACATAACATATGCTAGTGAGTATAACCCACCGTAAGGAGGAGGAGGAGGTCTGGTTTTCCTGGTAGAGTAAAGGTGGCTGCTCCGTGGCCAGGCAGCCTGGGAGGCACTGCTCCACCAGCTGCTGTGATTGAAGTGCCGACCCTTATACAACACCACGAGACACAAAAGCAGTCATATCACAAACTTCTATCTGTACTTCAGTAAAAGTTGGTTTTCAGTTGGTAATCTCTGTTCTGGTCACTACTAGTTAAAGACTTTATTTCCATGATAGACAGAAGAGATTAAACCGCCTCAGGCTGAGCAGTGGGGTAGAGGGGAGGTTTGTGCCTTCTCTGATGGAAAGATGGATGAGCAGTGGTGATCTGAGTCATCCAGCTTTAATATGGTCTGTCAGGAAACAATGGAATAAGATACAACACTTAAGGCCACACTTCTAAAAAGCAGCAAAACCACAACATGACTAGCCTGTGCAACTCATCAGCACAGTTTACCACAGCCCATTACTGCAGGATTTGGAAGGATTTTATATGTGAAATGCTAGAAATGATAGCTTCTCCGTTAGAATGAAAATAAACATACGGTATAAAGTTTCCAGACTCACAGATGTCCCAGGCCTTCAGCTGGGATGGTTCAATAGAGGCAGGATTTTCCAAAAACTGTTCCCTAGGTTGCCTTGCGTTTTTATATGAAGCACCTTAGACCAGAATCTGTCAGAACTAATATACCACATCAGATGAAATGAACTAGTGCAATGAAAACATTTATATTTAATGTAAACCCATCTCCAGCCATTGGTAATCAAGGCCTTGTCCAAAAAAAGCCTCCTCAAGCCCCTAAAGAATAAGATTAATCCTTGAGATGGAGGAGTCTTTCACAAGATTATTTGTACAGATGTGTGTAAGTCCCATGCAAAAGATTAAAAAATACATAGAAGTTCAGCTGTAACGTAAGTTAACTGATTCAGCCAAAGGCAACTGCAGTAACTGCAAGCTTTCTCATTTTCCTCTATTCCACCCTCCTCCCAAGTCTGCAATTACGCTGTTCCCCTACATGTGAGACTCTACCCTTCTTCACCTGTTCCTTCTGCTTTTGTTACTGACCAAACTGGCCCTGGTGTTTGAGAAAAGATGCAACTCAATAATCAACATTTCCTTGCTTGGTGGAGTTTAGCTTACAGCTTCAGGAAACTACTGGGAGCCGTGTTCATGTAATCTCTCAAAGAGAAGAGAGAGGAAATTCTAGGATCAGGCCCACACCCCATTTTCAGGCTCTTCAGCAAAAGGGAAAATGCGTCACTGTACTCTAAATCATAGAATGCTTTGGGTTGGAAGGGCCTTTAGAGGTCATCTAGTCCAACCCCCCTGCAGTGAGCAGGGACATCATCAACTAGATCAGGTTGCTCAGAGCCCCGTCCAACCTGACCTTGAATGTTTCCAGGGATGGGGCCTGTTCTGCTTTCCTACGCTTGAGTGGTAGAAGTCAAACAGGCTGAAGCAATCAAAGTCACACTGTTTGAAAAATCAGGTTTCATAGAGAAAACACTGATTGCACTTTTAAAAAGATATTTCTCTTTTGGATAACTAGTCATCACTTAGACTTGAGCTCACAAGACCTTTAAGCTGAGCCCCGTTGCTCTGTGCTAGTCAGCCTGAGTTTCGTACCCGCGGCTACAGTCTCATGCAGCTCATTGCTGAGACAGAGGTCTGCAGTTACGGTCACCAGTAACTGCAGGCTTATAGTACTCCTGTCAGAGCTTTTTGCCTGCTGCCTTCCTCAAATCCTCCCTTGCAGGTTCAGGCAGGGACAAAGCAGCGAACATGTTGGAGGTTGTCACTGCTCCATGCCTCATGCTTCTGTAACGCTGCCCGACATGCCCTGAGTGAAAACTAGCCATTGACTGCTCCTGAAAGCCTTTTAGCTGCTGTGGTCTTCATTACATCCTACTAACAACTAAGAAAGGGCCCTGGCAGGGGCCAAGTGTGCCTTTGGAAGGTTCCCACAGCGAAAGCAGCAAAGCATTCAAACAAGCGTTTCGTTGTCTCTCTCAATTAAGCAGACAATATTGCGTCATCACTGTTGTAAATATTTTAGCATGCCAAATTGTGCCGTATTGCCTCTCGGCCCTCACTCACGTCTATAATAAATAAGGGCAAGCGTGAGCAGCTTTGCACTTTAAGTAACCCTTAGGCACTGCATCCTGAAGCAGAAAGTCCTAAGTCTGAACAGAAGTCGGTCCAATTTTGTCCGATAGTGACCAGCCCGGATGGGACACTGAAGAGCAGAGCAAGCAGGCAGGGATATGGGCCCACTACCCCAGAATAATCTGCCACCAGCGTACAGCTCTAGGACTAAAAGACAGAGAGGTTGACCCCCATGTGTCTTCAGCAGTCCTTCGTAGATCTTTCTTCCATGAATGCGGAAGGGCAGGCCAGCGTCCTTAGTCACTGCAGCATCCTGTGGCAGCTATGAGTTTCACACCTTCTAGTTCAGCAGGTGGTGGAAGAGCAGCTGCTTCTTTTATGGCAAACTCCTGGACAGCCAAGCCAGTGGCTGCTGTCAAAGGGCAGCTTGGAGGGAGAGGAGGGAGACTGATTGCTGTGGCAAAAAGTGGTCCTTCCCAACAGCACCTACTTCTTGTCTTTCCTTGCCATCAGCAAAACCAACAAATTTGACATCCTCTCTTCATACCTTATCTCATCTCCAGATGTCTCTGGCATCTGTTTTTTTCATAGGAGAAGCAGCGTGGTCTTGGCCCTTCATTTGGAGGTAGCAAAATTCACCTCTTGGCATTTGCTGCTGGCAGACAGCAGTGCAGTGAAGCAGGTTGACTCACCCTATTTCAGTTTTCCTTTAAGTGAATCAGATGTCCCTGTCGCAGCACAGCAAGTCAAATCCAAATTCCTGCTCTGCTGAAAGCTCTACTGGGCTATAAGGTATGCAACCAGCCTCTGATCAGGCAGGTGGTTGACAAGCTCTGCTGAACCAAAAAGCCCTCTTCCACTTTAGTAAGGAATTTTATCAAATGGCTGTTGTAGGAAAGCTCTTGCTCTCTAGATAAGAAATTCTGAAATAATTTTCATATCAAATACATTCAATTCTACTTTCTGAGGACTCGAGTATTCTCTCTTTCCCAGAAACACAGAGAATTTTTTGCTTTGCTCCTTTTTCCAGTCTAATTCCACATTCATAACAGTTTTGAAGAAAAGTGCACAGCATGTTTTTATTCAGAAGTTGAAACACAGGTGTCTGGGGAGGTAAGGGATGGTTAGACTGGATGAACTCCAGCATGAACCTTGTGCATATCTCAGGGACTCTATAGCATTGCACAAGAGGCGATCAGGAGGCTGGAACTATGTTTATTCTTTTTCTTCTCCCATTAGACTCCCAAAGGGTCCTGTTTGGAGTCGGTGAAGATTGCCATTGATACTGGTTACCGCCATATCGACGGTGCCTTTGTCTACTGCAATGAGCATGAAGTGGGACAAGCCATCCGGGAGAAGATTGCTGAAGGAAGGATCAAGCGAGAAGACATTTTTTACTGTGGCAAGGTGAGAAGCTGCAGTCAGATTATTTACACTAAATCCAGGATTTCTGTGAATGGGCTTTCTTAAGAATGCCGGTGGTCAACATCTGGCATGCTTCCAGACCCAACATCCTTTATTTTTCTTCCCTAGCATTACCATAATGCCTCAGAGCTTTAGGAGCACTAGGTTTGCTGTAAAGCACAGGAATCACTGTTGTCCTCAGTTTAAAGCTCAGTTAGCAGTGGGAGCCACGCAACATCCATTCTGCCTAGTATTGTAAGTACCTGCAAGTTTAGACCATTGCTACACTCAGCGGTGCTGCCTAAGCTGTTACGGTCCCACGTGTTGTGCTGGCACGCACATTTGTATAGTCACACAGTGAGCCTGATCTGGACAATGATCCTGCAAATGAGTTATTTTCTGTTAGAGCAATTCTCCGTACAGGTTTGCCATGAGATTGCACAATGAAAGGGGGTGGGAGCAAGCATGTGCATGCAAGTGTCTGTGTATGGGAGAACAGCAAGTGCTTATATTGGTACTACTGCCAGAAAATTACTCATCAAGCTACACCCTTAGTTACTGTATCACCTGTCTTTAAAAAGTTCTAGGATGATGAATCAACTTACTTGGAGAGAAGATGTCATCACACTTCTGCTCTAGAGCAGCGAGGCCAGAATAATGCATGAGCTAGTTGACGCTTTAAAAGTCTTAGCCGCAAGAGTTGATTCTCTCCTAGAAGAATGAAATCCCTTGTCCGATGAAGTGTCCGACAAAAGCTGTTACAACTATGATGACTAGGATCCAGGTATAAGAGAGAGAGCTCATTGCACATTGCAGAATAAAGATTAGATGGCCCCAGAAAATTCATGGTGCCTGTCCAGTTTCTAATAGAGTTTATGACCTCAAGTTCCCCTTCCCGCAGTGCTGCTTTGGCCATATCAGCCTAATATTTTCCCTTTCTCCTTTCCCAAATAAGATGTAATTCACAAAAGTTACTCAACAAACTTGGAAATAAATACCACGGTTCCTAGAGTGAAAGATCCCATGGGATAAAAGGCCCATTTCACTGTGAGTAATTAAGTTAAGCTCTATGATCTGGGAAACTAAGCTTTGGATTGGGTAGTTTGCAGACCAAGTGGATTTTCAGCAGCAATAGACCAATTTCCAAGTACAGCAATTTCCAATCTGTAAAGTATGCAACTCTTTTCCAAGTTCCCTGCTCAGTTCTACTGGTAACAACCTTGCCATCTTGAGAAAAGCTTCATGGCCTCAAATTTTCTACCTTTATCAGTCTCTCATATGCCAAATATGTTGGTTTGGATCAGTCAAAATATTTTGTATCAACTGTTTTATAGTTTCATTACTGCAAATTACCAGTAATATTTCAAATCAAAACCACAAAGTTGTGCCAAAAGGTTAGAACCAGATGTCCTAACAATTTTGAGTCTTTAACTTTCCCAAGTGCTTCCCCTGCAGTTTATTTTCCCATATAAACCTTTACGTTCTGTGAAAGCGCATCTCTTGGTAAAACTTTATCAGGATTCCAAACTTACTTTATTTATTAAGCCTTTCTATATTCAATTGTCTGATCTAATCACTAGATGATTTTCCTAGTTGATGATCACTACCTAAACATTGAGCCACCTGTGAAACGGCATTTGATTTCTTGATTGTAAGTTCAGTTGTTCCCTAAACTGCAGATCCTGCAAGTCACAGGGCTGCAACTCATAGTACCACGATAGTCAATGCCTGTGGTTCCAGCCTGTCTTGTCACTGTGAGATGGGACACACGTGGATTTATCTTTCTGTTGTGTCCTGTTTGGGCTTGACAAAACTTCAGGTGCTCAGGGTGATAGTTCATTAGAGCATCTCTGTAGTCTTTAAAGAGCTCAAAGGCAGAAGTGGAAAATAATCTGCAACCAGGTCAATCCATCACAATCCAGGATTTTCACAGGTTTCACTGAACGTTTTCACAGCAACTCTGAACTTCCCAGGAGGAGTGGGACTGGATGTCCCTTGTCTTATGAGCTTATGTGTCTTCAGCTTTATGTACCTTACGAACTTACTATCTTATGAACTAGAGACAAATACCAAGCCACCAGTAGATACATCAGCCATTGATTGGTAACTGACTGATATGAACTGTTGCATCTTCTAGGAAACACAGTAGATTCTTGAAAGTAGTTTGCTCAACTTCAGCCTTACTGACATCAGAAGTACTGGAAATTCCCAGGACCCTTCAGACTCGAGCCCCTCAGGCAGATCTTTCCTTAAACAAAGATAACACAAATTGAAGGCTGGTCTGTCAGCAGGGACTAACAGGAACAGCCCCACTGAGTGGCAGTGTTACTGGAATAGTGACTTGGTGCAATCGGGCTGCATCTGCCAGTTGAAGTCATCAGCACTTGCACTTGGCTCTTGCTGCTGGCTGGCTGATCAGGCAGAGCAGCTCAGCATCCAGAAGTTTTAGAGGTTTTATATCAACTGCCAACATCTCACTTGGCTTATATAGCAAGACCTTTTTGGTCTCCTCTTTCATCCCAGGATATTTCTTTCATTAAACTAGAAGTAACATTTCCAGGAAATGTGGTGTCCTGAAATGCCAAAGCCAGCTGGCAGCTTTGACTGCTCAAACGTCTACATGGGTTCTACTTAGGTAGATAATACAATAACTTGTACAAATCATGAAAACAGTTATGAAACTCTTAAGTTTCCATGGCATCTATGTATTAACATAGTACAAATGTTTGCTATTTCTAAAGGCTGTTTCTTTAGAACCTCTGCAGTTTTTTAAAGCGAAGTATATTCACTGGCAAGTACAGAGCTCAATAGCACTGGGCTAGAAAGGGCGCTTGGAAAAACTGCTTCTAAACTATCAACATACCTCAGGTTACTAAATTTCTAAAACAGAGTAACAAAACAAACTAAACATGAAGGGTATACAGACTCATTTCCTTACCTGTATTTAAGTCAAAACAACATCTCATTTTACATGTAAAATGCTTAAAAACCACCCAGACCAAAGGCTTTCAGGAAATCCAGTGGAACAGCTTAAAACTCTGAGAGCGGGACCTTGGTCCTTTACTGTAGTACACCTCGGCATGGGTAACCACTGTCTAGTGATCATAAACTCTTCAGGCCTTGCAACATACATCTGGGGAAGGCCTAGTATGAATTTCCAGGTGCCAAACCCTGCTTTGGTTTGTCAGCTTAGGGCAGGTCAGGTGTGCTGCTCTCAGTACAACTGAACTTCAAGATAACGTGTCCTTGCCTCTGCTGGCAGAACTGAGCAGATAGTTATTCCCTGGGAAAACAATAATCTGGTTTAAAAACCCCAAACATCTAAAATACTTTAAAACTTACCAGACTATGTCCTTTCACACCTATAATCACTATCTTCTCCTGAAAATGGCAATTCAAGTGTTTTGTGTCTCAAGAACAAATTCATTCTATACTTTGGCATACGATGACTGCCAGCTTTGGTGGCAGAACTGGCTAGACGATGACCATATCAACAAACGGCAGGTTTTTCTAGCCAATAAAGGTGCCAAAAACCTCAGCATGACTCCACATGTCAGTTTTGTGCATCAAAAAAAGAAGATAAAATAGCCCAGTTTATTGTGTGCAAGCAAATGGCACTTTAAACCTTCTGTTGTGTGTTAATTCTGTTTTTTGTCGATGTAAACTGCAGCAATCAGTTTATAAAGAGCTCTTGGTTACTAATTACCATGCTATGGTTTTATTCTTGCAAGAGATTTGCATCAGCAGAGTTCAGTTAGAGATAGTACTGAAAGCTAATCAGCTAAGCACACTCCATAGCAACCTCAGGGCATAACCCGGCAAGGAAGCAGTTGTGATTAAAGAGGTTGAAAAGGCTGGGCTTTAACTAGTCACACCTGCGTTACAGTAACTAAACAATAATACATCTTTCAGTGAGGACTGGGGAGTAAATTAAAACTTCCCTAGGTCAGGCATTCACTCAGACTCCGTGACCACAGGAAAAAACCAAAAGATTCTCTTTGTGCCGGGTGCTTGGCTGTTCAATAGCTAACTCACATGATCCGAGCTTCTGCCTTCAAGCATAAAACTGACCACAGATTTCTTGTGGGAACAAAGTTTTCCAGTGAAAGCATATGCTTGGAAAGCTCAGAAAACAAAAGCAATCTGCCTAAGTTCATTGAATAAGAGTTAGCAATATACTCAACTCAGAAGAACCTGTCTTGTAACAAACAGATATGTAACGCCTTTACTGGCTCAGATGTAACCTCTACATCTGTCTCTGGCAGAGGACGGGATAAGGCCCCTCACCTTTGTCTTGCAGTGATGTAGACCACAATGTCTTTGCGCTGGGTGGGTGTCAGCTGGAGGATGTTCACTATTCCTGCTGGCACCCAAAAAAGAGCCTGTGCTTGCCTCCCCAGCTGTGGAATACCTGCCACCCCCCAGAGCTGGTGCGCCCCACGCTGGAGAAAACCCTGAAGATCCTGGAGCTGGACTACGTTGACCTCTACATTATTGAGCTGCCAATGGCTTTCAAGGTAAAAAAAACAACGGCTCTAAAAACTCCATGGTTGGCTTGAACCAAGGTCGTCATCTAGCATCCTCCTTGCAGCTTTCCAGTCTATGTTGAAAATAGCACTTTGGCCTGGTAATGTTTGATATATACTGCATGCATACATTTCTGTGCACTGCCCACACAAAGAGAGGCTTATAGGTGGTGTGAGAACAGTTACTGACAGCTGTAGCATGGGGTCTCTCCACTGGAAGGACAGGTCTCCTAACTGGGGTTGAACACTTCCTGTGCCGAAGAATTACTGTAGCTGAAGCAGCGCATGTGTCTTAATCTCTCTGAGCCGCGAGGAGGGAGTCACTGGAGGAAAGCAGTTATACAAAGCAGCAAAGGGCTAGGAGCAAAGATTGGAGGGGGAGAGGGAAAGGGGAAAAAGCCACCAAGTTGATTCCTTACTCTGTCCCAAAAAACGAATAGCCTCACTAGTATTAAAGCCACTGGGCAAATCATGGTTATGATCTTAATCTCCTTAACTCCAGTGCTTCTCTTGGACAGCTTCAGTAGATCACAGTTGGTCCCAAACATGGGTTGTCCATCTCTCACTCTCAAATGTCTAAAAAGTTAAAGCCTGATATTCCTTCATACTGCTGGCTCTGGGCAACCTATGGTCAAAACCTTTGAATGCAAGGAGCTCATGTCAGTGTTGCTTGCCTCCCTTGCAATGAGCTCTTGCAAGTCCCCAAACTTTCTGTTTTCACAGCCATTTCTAACTAGCTTTACAATTTTCCCCTGCAAGTACATGATATAAAGGAAAATTAAATAATAGTGAAATTAGAAAAATGAGATTTAAAATGTATTTAAGTGGTTTTGAACCAATTAAATCCTTTTTCTTAGAGAGAATGGGGTCAGGCAATTAGCTGGCTAATTGTTTCTGTGGGATGTTTACGCTCTAAACTGGCCTCTTTTTGCAAGGAAGGTAGTTCTCTGACTATTAAAATTACATTTTACTATGGACTCCAAACTGCCAGAAGCATCAGAAGATAGGAAGCAATTTACCAATGAAGCAATCACCTTAGACCTGCAGTTCCTTTTTCTTCCAAGTAAGCCATATCCCATTAAGACCTTTATAGGAGTAACTGGACTCAGATATTAAAATTTTATTTATGCGGTCCCACGTATGGAATCCTTTTGGGTACGTTTTTAAAAATTTCCCACCACTTGCAATTTCCTGTTTCCCTTTGCTTGTGTTTGTATTCTCTAGTAGTTCATTCTCCCACATAGTAAAGGTCATTGTCTCACAATATAAAGATATAGACAGCTGGCTTTAAAGTAATGTACATCTGACTCCCTGAGGCCTGTATCAACAATCTGAGTTGTTAAAGCAGTCCTAAAGATTCATTCATGTCCCCCATGAGAGGAGAGAAAAAAAGAAGTCACTTTCTGCCTGAAAAGTATACATTTTTCTGTGCCAAATACAAAAAGAAAAAACCTCACCCTTTTGCAATGGTGACAGGTTTCCTTTCTTTGCTCCCTCTCTCACATGCGTTGATGCTTGCCTTTGGTGAGGAGTGTGCAGGTGTAATGCTAACAAATTCCTATTCTGCCCTAGTCTGCAAACATTGGTGCTTTCCTGTCTCCCCAAAAGCCTTCTAGCAAAAGCAGTCTCTCCTTCAAACTAGTGAAGTACTTGAGACAAAATTTACAGTCCCAGTCTGAAACCAGTAAGAAACATGCCCCTGCAGAGCCCAGCGGTGCAAGCTGTTATAGAGGCTTTTAGGCAGAGTAAGAGGAATCTGTTTTCAGACAGCACCACTCAGAGGAGGAAGGCCCCACCACACCAGCACTTGTGGGCGGATCAAGAATGGCTGACATCTGGGGTGACATTATTATTCATTTATCTACCAACATTAGCCCACACCTCCCTGTATTTTTCCCTCACGCAGGTTCCCCATTCCAGGACTTTTGTCCTTCTTCCCTTTAGCCCAGCGGTAGTGCTCAGCCCCTCTACCCTATCAAGGCAGATGACCAGCAGGAACAGGTCTCCTCCAGGCTACTACGTGCCCTCTGCCTGGGGAGCTCATACCCACTGGCAGGTTTTCTAGGGGGCTCTGCTCAGATGACTGATCCATCAGTAAGTAGGTACCTGTGCACTAAATGATCTCCAAATCCCTCCCAAATAAATTATTCTGTGATCTAGCAGGAAAGCAGGTGTTCTAGCCTTACATTGAACAAGTCTCATCCAAGTATCTTGTCATTTTAAGAGAATAAATCAAAACAGACCAATGGCCTCACTATTTGATTTCCTATTGCCTTCTGTTTATACAATAGGCATTCACAAGTTATTAAAATTGCTCTCTTGAGAAAGCCCGCTTGTCAAAGGCCATTTTGTGAAAGCGATGGGACGTGCAGACCTGTCTTCCTGCATCTGGGTTGGTGAGGAAATTATTATAATGGGAGCAGGGCTTTTCCTCTCAATCATTACCAACTGCTGTGTTTTAAATAGGCAAGTAAGTTGTCTGGTAGCTTTTGGAGTGTCTCCAGACTTTGAACATAACATGATATGATGTGATCCTTGCATAGTGGCAGTGACTGTACGGTGTTGTCCCACTTCTTTCAGCGCTTATATGGCAGCATGGTAGGAAGCCACCTTATGTTCAGTCTAAGGTGTGTGGCTATCTCCAAGAGAACTGCAAGAGAAGACAACAGCATTTGTGGGAATGACTGGTGCGGTGTAGTCCATGAGAACTCAAAGCTGAGAAACATGACCAACTTCTGAAAGACCTTTTCAAAGACCCAGTAACCACCATCCTATCACCATCAAACACTGCCTTTCTCTCAGCACTTTATCCCTCTTTATCCCACCTGCAGACAGTTCTTCCATTCAGGAACTCCCTTGCATAAAAAGGTAGCTTGGCAGAGAAAGTATTGCCTGGAGACTATTGAGCAGAGACAACCGTACTTCAACACCTTGTGCAGTTCCCTGGAGGCAAGAGGAAGGATTGATCCTTGTGGAAGTCCACAATAGCTGGCACCACTTATCTCAGTCAAGACAAGTTCATCTTCAAGCACCGTTCATCCTGACTTTGTTAGCTTTTTAGAACACAAGTGATAGGAATAGGAAAATGGGGGGATGATAAATTAGCTAATGTAATTGCTGTCTATTGACTACTATAAAAATTAATGTTGAACAGAAGTTAATGAATTAGAAGTGGAACAGAGCAAAAAGGTCTTGAATTCAGACTCATCCCCTGAACTCAAAGAAGTCCAACTGCTATGCATTGAGCTTGCCGTCCTTGGAAAGTCTGCTGGGATATCATGGGGAAGAATGGTTTGTTCCAAAATACCATGGGGTGGTTTTGTAAATAGGGCTTCTCCACCTCAAGTTATGATGGCAAACAGTTTGCCTTCTAATAGAAAAATGTACCCAACAGCCACCTACCTCCTTCTAGTAAAGATTTTTTTTCCAGCAAGACACAGCAACAAAGGCAACAAGTCGTCTTTGTGGAATTCATTGAGGAAAACCAGCACATTTGGAGGAGACAGGCTTATGCCTGTAACTTAGACCTTGGCCTCTGAAATCTGAGGCTATGTTTCCCTTAGGCTCACTTTTCCCATGAAATGCCTTGAATTTGAACTTTTTGACTGAATTGTGAGGCACTGATCACTGATCATGTTAGTCACAGCTGCATGTTCCTAAGGAGTTGCCGTGTCAACATCTTGTACCCAGGCCTTTGAAATGTAGTGGTTTGCAGACAGATCAAATGTCAAACATCATTGAAGGGGTTTTTATGAAAAAAAAAGTGAAATTGCAATCAGACAAGAGGGAGGGAGGTATTAATGCATTGCCTGCAACAGCAGTGAGATGACCAGCAAATAAGAGAAAGCTGTGCTCGTGAGATATCAGCTCATAACTCATCTCTGAAGTCTTGTTTATGGGGTATAGAGATAGGAAGAAAGAGTTCCTGGTGCCCAAAGAAAGGTGGATAATGCACTTAAGAGGTTCACATCCTGTACTATAGCTATGCATATAGCCCTTTACTACTAGTAAGTAGCTCTTGGAAATGGTCCCTCCAACTGTTGGGAGCTGGACTGAGCACTCTTCCCAGGTGCCTAGAACACAAGCAGGATCAGGTGCAGGGCTGGGAAGAAAGGAGGGAAGAAGTGGAAGATAATACAGGTTGGTACTCTAACCCAGCCCTTTGGAAGGAGACTAATCCTTTGGATGCCATAACATAAATGTCAAAAGTTTATTGAGAAACAAGGCCATCTGGGAACTCCTGAGTGTGCACTCATGTGACAGTTCAGAAGCGTATCCAAGGATGATCTAGCAGTGGAGGATGTGGTAAGCCCAGCATGGATGACCTGTTGAACTTAGGGTGTTTCAGAAAGCTTTTGAATTTTTTTTTTTTGTTTGCTAGTAGAAACATAGTATGTGGAAAAATCTTTGCTCTGAGGAGTGAAAATTTTTCTTTAAAGCACAAACGTGTGGTTTTACTTTTCAGCCTGGAGATGCAATCTACCCAAAAGATGAAAATGGAAAAATTATCTACCATGAGACAGACTTATGTGCCACTTGGGAGGTAAGCAAACACAACATTCATCCATATAGGCTTTAAAAACACAGGTCCTCATTCTTAGTTTTACTTGTGGCCTTCCTAAACAGAGCTGAGGCATACTGGCAGGACAAATGGATCAAATTTTACTAGCTCCATGGATAAATCTTACTTCTGTCCCTAAGGTTGTTGCTTCTTGCCATCACTTAACTATTTTTATAAAAAAATAAAACATTGTTGAAATATCTGACATCCACATTCCTTCTTTCAGAGAATGCACTCTATATTTGCTAGCTGAGGTATCTGTAGGTTTTTACCAGTCTCTCCTCCTTATCAGATCTTTACAGCAGGAGAAGGTTGGAGCCCTAAGAAGCGTCTGGATTCCCCTCAAAAAAAGGAAGCTTTTTACCTTCAAGAAAAAACAGAATTTGCCCTAAAGCTCACCATAAAAAAAAAAAAAACACACACACAAAACCAACAACAACAACAAAACCAGACCTTTGCCATCAGAACAAGTTCACTCACTTCTAAATTTAATTATCAGATGAGAAAGCAAGGTTTTTCTGCTAAGAAACTTGGAGGAAAGTAGCATTTGCCTGAAAGATTGCATCCTAAATTTGTTTGTGATGCACTCTAGCCCTACAGCCAGATGTCTCCTTAAGCCTACCGCCACTTGGCTTCAGGATCTCAGCTGAGGCAGAAAGTGAGATCAGCAGTCTCCTCACATTCCTGCTTTTCGAAGCCTTGGACACTCAATTAATTCACTCAATTAATTCACACTTAATTCATGGCCAAAGGTGGTCAGCTCTCCTTCTGCACCAGGTCTGCTGCAAAAACATTACTAATTCAGGCCAGTTCGCACCAAGAGAGATAACATGGGTGACTACACACTCCACTTCAGCTTGCACCATCCAGAGCTGGATAGTCGTGTCCCAATTTAGCTCTACTCGAGGTGCGGCAGATAAAGATGGAGAACGGGTGAAATTCTGAGTGAAAGTTCAGAGTGGGAGAAAGTCCGGGGCAGGCTCGGGCTTTCACCTGGCAGCTGCACCATCCAGGCTGGGTCTCGGGGGGAATGGGGACTTCCATGTTAGCTGTTTACGTTACCCTTGTCTTTGGCTGATGCAGTTCATTCCTCTCTTTCACAGGCTAGTTGCTCAAATGTTGAAAGCAACAGCTGTCCGAACACTCTTATGTTTTTATCTTCAAGCTGGTGCTTATTGTACAGGATATATTGTAGCAGGTCACTCTCGTCAGCTAAGCAGCCAAGAGAAAAATAGGTGGTGGTGAGTGCCTGCAAATAATAGCATCAATCTAAATAAAACCGGCTAAACTCAATCCAGGTAATTTCACCCTCTCAGTATGGTGCTAGCAAGTTACTGATCATATTAGTCATTGCTAGTGACTCATATGCAAGGCAAGCAGGAAAAAATGGCTCCGGATGACTGTATTTGCTGACTTGTCACTGAGTGATACAAAATATACAAGGCCAACTAGAGGTCATCAAATACATGGTGCCTCTTACCTCGCTGCTTTCAGCTCCTGTGAGACAGAAAGGAGTAACAAAACCAGCAGGAGGGGCATCCAGCTCCACAGTGGGGTCTGCTCTGCCTCAAGCAGTCACTGAATCATTTGTGTGCAGAGTTTCTGGGAGCAAAGGGGAAGATAGTAGGAAAGGACCCTCCTTCCCCCTAACAACCCAGCAGATGAAGCTAATGAAGACCAGGGTGTGTATTCATATCCAGTATTCATAAGGCTTTCTTGGCTATTAGGATTTGTCTGAAGTGCAGAATACCTAGAATTCCTCTCCCCCCCCCTTTTTTTTTTTCTACTTTATACTCTACTGAAGTTTCCTGTGCTGGTTTTGTGATGTGCCTTGCTAGATATTTAGGGGATTTCACTGGGTAGAGATTTCATATGGAAAACTCTCATACAATCAAATGGAATAAGTTGACTTATCAGGAAAGCAATCTGTTTTGTTCAGTCTCCCTTCTCCAGCTTTGAGGCAGTGCTAAAGCAGCATAAAGTAAGCAAAACTCTTTGAAAGCAGATGTCTGGCAGAAAGATTAATCTTTCTGCTCTCCAGACAAATTCTACCTTCACAGAAGGTATAAAACATTAGGTCTGGAAAGCAGGTCTGCACAGGAACAGAGTTTGGAATAGCAGGATGGCGCCAGCCCTCATGCTAGTAGAGCTGTTAGTTCTGCTGCAGCAAAGGTTTTTCTGCAGTCTCAAGAACGGACTGTCTTCCACCTATCTCTACAATGCATGCTCCAAGGAATCAAGCCAACCTGTGGGACTCCAGTGGTCTTTGCTTTCTTTGCAGGCTATGGAAGCATGTAAAGATGCAGGCTTGGCAAAGTCTATTGGAGTATCCAATTTCAACCGCAGGCAGCTGGAGATGATCCTGAACAAGCCAGGACTTAAGTACAAACCTGTCAGCAACCAGGTACGACTGCAAGCCGAGGGCGGTGCCTGCCATGGTGCCACTGTCCTGCAGGGAACGCAGAGGCAACATATGGTCCAAGCCAAGGGTGACGTATGCTTTGCCACAGATGCTGCCCTCCGTACTGTCACACTTCCATTTCCAGCTTGAAAATATTACTCATCCTACCTAGGCTAAAGAGAAATATTTGAAGATGCTGGAACAATCGCTCTCCTCAGTTCCTGCTCCAGGATTATAAAACTGGTGCCTCTGTGCCAAGCTTTGTAACAAGATTGAATGCTGAGTCAATGCAGATCTTAAATCTCTACCACGTACCTTACTTCAGATCCAAAAAATTCCCAAGACAAACCATTCAGAGCTAACCAGGCCTCAATGAAGCTGTGTCTACCTCAGCTGACACCAAACCAAATCAACCCTAAGTATCAGGGATCCTGAGTCACTCTAAGCTTCCCAAGTTTAAAAGCCATTAGAAGTAACTCCTAAATTTCCTGTACTTGCTCTCTTGTGCCTTTCTTATAAGACATCAGTAAGAGTTAGAGAAAAACCTAAATTAAAGAGGAGACCCTGTTAAGCGACCGACTTGAGCTGAACAAGCCCATGAAGATGATAGGCATGTCCGAGTTAAATTACAGTAGCGGGGCTCAGAGAAGGTGGTAAGTGGCAGTGACCCATCTGAATGCCCAATACCTTTGGCACTGGCATTTGGCAGCTCACTGCATTTCCTAGAAATCACTGGGAAGCTCTTCTGACTCATCTGGCACAAACAAATATCCACGTTAGCAGTATCAGAGAAGAGGGCAGAGACCCACTGGGACCTACTTCCCACCCTCAGTGCATGGCCTGGAGGGCTAGGATTGGCACGGGGCAGGGCAGGGAGGCTGGCTATAGCCCTCATTTCTGTCTTAGGCCTGCATGGAAAGGCAGGCTAATGTGAGAGGAGGAAATTCCAGTACCCTTCACTGGTATTAACATGCCCAGCGGGTCCAAAATGCAGTTGCTGTTTCTGGCATGCCCCTAAGACTGCACTGAGCATTGCTGCTGCCTCCTGGGGTCAAGGAAAACTGGGCAAAAGATTAAGCCCAGCTTAGGGCAGCTAGCCAGCAAGCATAGGTGTGCCAGCTAGCTTCAGACTGCCTGCAAACAGTGGTTGCTCTGTCACCTTGTAGACATCCCTTTCCCAGAGACTGAGAATGCAGCCAGAAAATTCCTGCCTGTAAGGGAATGATGCACAGTATTTGCAATGTGGGAGGGCAGAGCTTGTAACAGGGTCATAACCGTTATGGAGATGTCTCACCTTTTACATATCCCCCCTCACCTTTCAATCTGGGCCAGCTTATGCCAACACTTCCCCTAAAAGCAACGTCAGATTAGTCATCCTGAATGCAAGAGGCAAAGAAACAAAGATCTGACCCACATGAGATGGGTTGCCTTCTCAGCCTACTTCTCTAGTGAGCTTTCCTCACCTCCATCCCCCGACTTATTGCCACCTTTCCACTAGGGGCCAATAAAAATTCCCTGCAGCCAAATTATAATCACAGATGTCCATCTGCTGTCCACCAAAAAAAAAAAAAAAAAAAAAATCACGCAGCGATGTACAATTGGAGCAGTAACCACAGGTTGTGTTTCCCTATTCCTTAACTTACATGTATCCTTTCCTGAAAGCATCATCTGGTCTGTAGCTGTCACAAATATTGGGACACCATCAGCTTCTGCATTTGGTCCTGTTGATTAATCTTCCTTTCTGTATTGCTATTGTAGGTTGAATGCCATCCCTATTTCACTCAACCCAAACTCTTAGAATTTTGCAGACAACATGGCATTGTTATTGTTGGATACAGCCCACTGGGAACCTCAAGGGATGAAACATGGTAAGTGTGCATGGGTCACTATCCAGGAAGAGAATAATAATTCTCCATTGCTGAGTGTCTGTGCAAAATACCTTCGTCCCCATTTTTCAGAGTAGTTTTGAACTTCAGTGTCTAAATATTACTGTTGTGAATGTACACTTGCAACACTCCTGCTGCATGCTGTCATCAAAAAATGCCAGGTGTCTATACAGGAAGTTGCCTTAGGTCTCCTCTAACAGAAAGCAAGTGTCTGTACCTGGGAATGTTGAGGCTTAGGTGAGGAAGTAGAAACTAAGTCAACATTAGGACATCACATAGGAAGCTGCCTTTGACAGCCTGCCAACCTAAATGCCGAAGCTTTTCTCCCATCTTTCACACTACTTGTCAAAGAGGTGCAGTATTCTGTCCACAAACAAGTAGATGCCTCTATGTTTTGACATTAAAGATAAGGAGGGGTTTGGTTTGTTTTTTTTTTTCCAATTTTCTTCCAGGGTAAATGTGTCTTCACCTCCTTTACTGAAGGATCCTGTGCTGAATGCCATTGGCAAAAAGTACAACAAGACAGCTGCACAGGTTGCTTTGCGTTTCAGCATCCAGCGAGGGGTGGTGGTCATCCCAAAAAGCTTCAATCCACAACGCATCAGAGAGAATTTCCAGGTAAATTTCTACTCCGATGGTGCCTGGATGAATCCACTTACATTGGCTTAGCCCCTATAGAAGGTGATTTTCCCATTTCTTTCTGTAGACATAAGGCTTGAGCGATGTCAAGCTTTGCCACATTTGATGCTTTTTGTCCCCATTGCTTAATGGTACCATGATATAACAGTAATAGAGCAGAGAGAAAATTTTGGTGTCTTTTAACCCTCTGGAGTAGCTAAAGTTCCAGCTGGTGGTATATCCCAGAGCACCAGTTGCTGCAGTGAGCAGCACAAGCAAGATGAAGTCCTTCAGTAGGTCAGCAGCCAAGGTTGCTGGCTGTAGGTTTTCAGGAATGACCGACTTGTTCTGTGCAGTCTTGAGGTATGGGGCAGCTTTGTTAGGGAAGGGTTGCTGCATACAGGTGTGCCAGAAAGGCTCATAACCGCACCACCAGAAAACATCTAGCTTGTCCACCACACCCAAATAAGATGAAGAAGTTGTTCCTGTGTCCCTTGCAGCACTCGGTACTGACACTGCTCCCCGCTTTCCCTGCCAATGTATTGCTTTCAAAGCTGGTGGCCCAGTACTTGCCAGACTACCTTTCTCTTCTTGCAAAAGAGTGTAAGCAAATGTGACTGGACTTATTCATGTCCTGAAGACTTTCCTATAAATGCAAGCAAGTATGGATTTGTGGGAGAGACAGGGGGGAGGAGGGCGAGTTGTACTTATGAAATCTGGAACAAATGAATGTTGATTGCGACAAGAAATGCTAACTTATTCCTAACATCTCCTTCCGTTAGATCTTTGACTTCTCCCTCACTGAGAAAGAGATGAAAGAAATTGAAGCCCTGAACAAAAATGTTCGTTATGTGGAACTGTTAATGTAAGTCCAGGAGGAATCCTAGATCCTCACAGAACATTCCTGTCTTTTCAGAGGATTTAAAAAAAAAAAAACAAAACAAAACACTTCCTCTTAATATTAATTTTTGTATGAACAACCTTATTTTAAAGTAAGGCTTAAATATGGGAGGTCTTTAACGCAGCCTGAATATGCTCCTGGACCCATTACAAAAATAAGTGTGCAGTACTTGCTTACAGCTCTGATGTCAAAAGCCCACCTAGTAGAAAGTGACTGTATCTGGCTATTCCATCTCTGCTCCATCTCCTTAAATGCTTTCTGCTGTATGTTGTAATGACAGCCACTCACAAGGTGTGGCATTGCCCCTGTCTAGCAGTGTGGCTATCAGAGCTGAAATTCAAATAGGTGCACTTTCTTGTCTTTCCCCTCCTTCCCACCTTCACTTCCAGTGCTCAGCAAGCCACGTTGTTGCTTGAGTACAATGGCTTATGGATTGTAAACCTAGTGTTTCCAGAGGCACCTTATCCTAATTCCTAGCCTTCCACATGGCAATTTTAGAACACTGCTACACGAAACCACAGGGCTAATTTAGGGAGAGCTCTGCTCCGTCTCGTTTAATACTTTGGTCAGAACATCAAAATTTGCCTACCCAACTTCCTCATAAAAGATGATACATCTTAGCGACCACAAGTGGTCAGAAGCTTTGTTTTGGCCTTTCCTCTGATGCTGTCTTCTTCAGCAGTCTCCCTCTCCTGCTGTCATGTTGAGTTGTACCTTCTTATATGGAAAGCAGAAAACCATGCAGCATGTTTGACTGCTAGACCACTTCCTAATTATCTCTTCTGAGAACTAACAAGGCTTGATCTCTTGCTGCTTGTGATCTAAAGCTTACCACCCAATGTAGTTTTGCTTCACCTGAAGGCTGCACTACCCCAGAAGGCTCAGACTGACCCAGCATCTCCTCTTCTGGAAAATGAGGCCGTTTGTTTTTCCTTCATCTCAAAAGCATCTACAGTTTATGGCCAAACTTTATGCTTTCCCTTTTTCAGGGCACTCAATGTGTAGCCAAACACTAGAGATTCATTTCCATGCATTTCTCTTGTTACCTTGGATTATCTGTGTCTTGCCAAACTGTAGTGTGCTCAAGCACCAAAAATAATGAAAAGCAGAATAGCAGCATCAATAGCACTCTAAAATGTTGACCATTGCTCAAAAGATGGGGGGAATGTTGCAAAGGAACAAATAAACCACTTACTGTGCTGCATAAATATGATAGGAAATATGAACTAAGTTAAAAGCATCATAATGGAGTTCATCTTTCATATTTAAGTTCAGCCAGGTGCTCTGAAGCTTTAGTTTCTTAAAACTTAAAATAGCTTTCCATCAATTAGCAGCACTTAGTTCCAGAAGGCTTCTCACAAATGGCCTAGCAGATTCTTATTTGTGTTTTGGTATTTGAAATTGTTTGGTTTTTCGTAGCTATGTTGAGCTATAACATCGTTTAAACTTTTAGTTAGTATATACATGAAATACAACCTTGGTGCAAATGCAAGAGCCTTTTCCAGAAGCAAAGTTAAAGGATGCAAATGCCCACAGGAGAAGAACTTTCTAAGCCACCAATCCAAAACCTAATAAACCAAATGCTTTGCTTTATTAGACTAAATTTGGTCACAGGAGGCCACTGAGGACAAGAAAAACAGGATGCATAGGATGGTCATTGCCAGCTCTGTTTTTCAAAGGAGTGCCATGTTTGGGGAAAATGCTTGAATACAGTCTGCCCTCAACTGTGGAAAATGCCTTCTCAGAAAAGTGATGTTTCCATGTAAGGAGCAGCTAAACATGTATCTACCTACTATGTGTTCTCACACTGAAGTGTTTGGAATTGACACTGCAACAGATGACTTACCAGCCTAAAGAGATTTCTTAATTCATCCAGCAATATGTATCTGAAAAAGTCAAACCATCATACAGAAAGACTTCTGGGTAGTCAACTTTGTGCAAAACCTTCAGCTGCTGTGATGCAATTGCCAGCAGAAATGGAAAAATCCAGCTTTCCTCTGGCTCTTCCTGTTATCAGCTACCATGGGTACTGCGTGCAAATCTGTTGTTCTGATGGTATGAGTAAGTCCATACAAACATGATATTGCAATCAGTGGAATAAGTTAGCAAGTTAAGCATCTGAGCAGAAAATGGAGGTTTTGTAAAAATATGAGTACTCCACGAAATCTCAGTCTGAAATGGTTTCTTGTCCCTTTGGAGAAATCTAGTATTGTGCTGGGCAAGTTTTACATTAATCTGTCTGCTTGATTTGTCTTGTATTCCCAGTCTCTGCTATGGATATTCTTCCCTACCTGTTATTCCAAGCTGCATTGACTCCTCTGAGTGAATCATTTTCATTCAAAGGACTCAGACCTCTGAACATGTGAGGTCTGATTAGCAAGCATGCTCCATAGATGGAAAGTAGAGATTATGACACTGGCAACTCAGACATTGTCAAGTTATACTGAAACCAAACAAGCCAAAGTGTTGTGGCTTGTTTTTTTGAACTAACTCAATCTGTTAATGTGTAAACACTTCAGCTTGGCTGAATACTGGAATGAAGTGTTTTGACACAACCAATTCAAAATGTTTGATGCCTTTCAGTTAGTTAACTTCAATATTGTGAAATGTATCCTTCCCAAACTGGAACGATTCACAGCTGGGATAAATGCCAGTATTTGTTGTGCTCTGCTGTAAGGCAAGCCAGCCAGCTGCCATGGTGCACCTGAGAATGCTCTTCAGAAATTTTTGATTTTGCTAACGGAAAGTGTTTGTCGAGCCAGGGCTTGCAGTTTAGCATCATCTTCTCAAACAAACAAGAAAACCCACAACAAAAACCAACTACCTCTCTCTCAAGTCTGTCAATAATGGGCAATCACAGTGTTACTTTTTCACTTGCAGTTGACCCTGGGAATTTTCTTCTTGCCTTTTATAATATCCTGGATCAAGCATCTTCCCTGAGCATACAGTTTTTAAAATGAAGCCTGAAGCGTCTCTACCTTTGATAGTAAGCAGCCATGAACATCCCTTTCTCCCCAGAACTAGGTCACCCCAAAGCTTCCTTGTAAATTCTGTGCCACTGGTGCTATTGACCTGGCAGAGCATCTACATCTAGGCTGAGCTAGAGGACAGCCACACCTAGTCTGGATATGGCAGCCACTTGGAGAAAGCACCATACCAGACCCAGACCTGTTCATGCCAGCTCTAAGTGCAGAAGCCAAAGTAATACAGTCTGGTGTCTCCACCGCTCCTTCAAATATAGCCCTTATTTCTGAGGATCTTTCTAGATATCTGAACAACAAAGTCTTCCCCTTCCACAGTCCACACATAGTGAAGCCATCCCCCTTCCCTGCAACACTTCTACTAACCTGAGTTAAATCCACAAATATAGTAAGAATAGCTGGCATCCAAACTCTTGTTGTTTTTCCCATCTGTCCTTAACGTATGCAGTCTGTAGGCCTGAAAAATGGTCCTTCACTGTCCTCACTTTAAACACACAGGTTTGCTTCCAGTTCTGCAGGGAAGATTATTCAGAGCAGACAGCTTCTGAATAAGCAGAAGAGCCTTCCATAAAGGCCACCTATATATTGCAAGGAAGAGAAGAGGTTTGCTAGGCACAGGACAACTGCATTGGTGATGTGATAACCTGCTTCACCCGAGAAGCTCATTTGTTCAATCTGACCTATCCACAGGTGGCGTGACCATCCAGAGTATCCCTTCAGCGATGAATACTGAAAACAAGGTGTGCCCGGGCAGGTTCCTAAGTCGGTGCCATTAGGCTTCGCTGAAAGTAACCCAAAGTTTGGTGCTTTGACTTAATGGGAGACTGTTCAAATCAGCATTAAAAACATGACATTTACTTCCTCTTGTCTTGTCAGTCTCTTATTGCTACTGAAGAACAAATCTATTTAACCTATTGAATCTCTGGTTTTGGCTTAGGAGGATTTAACTCTGAGCATTGAAACTCCAAAACTGACAGCTGATAAAATTGAAGATTTCTCTTGAAAACAGGCTCACTAGTTCAAGCCAAAACGTTTTCACTCAATGGCACATTCTTCACTGAATTTGAAACAAGACGTTCTGCATCAATAGATGTGAAGCAGTATCATTTTGTTTCACAGCTCAAGTGAGAGAAAGTTAGGAGTGGGGAACTAATTGGATTTGAGATTATCTATATATCAATATACATATGTGAATATATATATGATATAGATATATTCACTGCCTCATGTGGTGAAGCCTGTTTCACTCTGACCAGAGTATTCTTCTTCAGCTGCATGCATGAGCTGCATTCCATAGGAACACCCCAGCTGGCTCCACATGCAACTAGTTCAAGCCCTAAAGCATTATAAGCATGTTCATATTCCCCCCACCTCAGCGAAACACAGAAGAGTATATGACTACTGTATCTGTATCTGAGCTGCTATACAAGGATGGTGTTGCATAGCATTGCATATGCAACCTGGAGCCATCCTGGAGCTAGCACTAGTGAGAGCCTCACCTCTTGAGATTAAAAATCCTTTAAACTTCTTTCCTGCTCCACAAACTGATATTCACCCAAGAAAATTTCTATTCACTTCAAAATTCTTACAGTCTTTTGTATAAACTCCTGACCAAGACAATACTGAATTAGAAAGCTAAGTTTTAAAGGAGGAGAAAGTTGTGTTTTGTTAAATACCACTTTCTACCGTGCTTTGAGACTGCAAAACACTGGCAGGTCCAAGAAAGGGTAGGAATTGGGCAGAAGCAGCTGGGCTGAAACATGGACATTTCCTTCAGTCTGTCCTCAGCTCTCTGAAACACGGAGGCAGAAGCATGGACACCAGAGTAAGGAAGACCAAGTCCTTCAGCATGAATTTCTTTTTCAGACCACTTGTTTGCCCAACAAGTTTTGCAGCCTATAGGTGCATCAGCCTAAACCCACATCTGCAGAAGGCTACTTTCCCTCCCTCCTGTGCCCAAGCACTCCAGTTTCCTGCCACAGAGGGGGTACACTAGAGAGGTATTGGAGAAGAAACGAAACCATACACAGAAGAGAGTACTTCATGTACTAAAATGTGCGTACTGCCATTGGAAAATGGGTCATATGTAATCTTCAGTCTATAGCATGTGCTTTTATTTATTACCATTGCTATTTATTATCCCTGGAGTGACTGGAACAGGAAAACGCCAGAGCATACGGTTCGTGGAGACACTTCTGTTGGGTCAGGGTGTGCTCCTCAGAGCTGAGGCACAGAGATACAGGGGTGACCATTTCACAGGAGGAGCAGGCAAGGCTCCCAAATGGGTCTAGTGCCAGCGCATCCCTGGACGAGCTCAGTGGGCACCACTAGAGAAGTCAGGCCCCTTCAGCAGGAGTGGCCTTCACATAGCATTTATAAATCCGTTTATAAAGCTATGTCAACAGAGGAGCATTCTGCTTGCTGGAGGTTACCCAAGGGCAATTCCCATTTTAGTCTATTACCCACTTAGACCAGAGGGGAAATAAAAAATTTGGGGGAGGTATAGCTGAGGAGGAAGAAGACACATTAGAAATCTGCTGGTGTAGATCTAAGGATAATCCCAAGGTCAGGTGGAGCTCTGCTCCCAGGGGTGGTCAAAACCACTATCACAGCCCTGCTTTGCCCCTTTGCAAACAGCTGAGGTCCTGCCCAAAAACCTGAACAAAATCCAAGTCTAAATTTGAGTGCCAGAGAGGAGCACAGTTACCACCATACCCAACGTGTTATTCCAGTTGCTTCATAAGTACAAGCCTTAAATAGAGCTATCGGGGCTCAACTGCTTAACAGTGGCACTGTACAAATTCTTGCACTGTAACTTGACCAGGTGCAGGTCTCTGGCCACGGCCAACATTCAGGCCAGGTTTGGCAAAGCTCTTGTTTTCTACACTGCAAATGTCAACTAATGCTCAGCTTAAATGCTCACACCAGCCCCTTCACAGCTATCTGCTCTTTCAGGGTTAGGCAGAGCCTGAGGTTCTAATAAATCAGGTGACCTCGTACGTGTGAGCAAGCAAGACGACATGCTGAAGCCTCTCTAACAGGAAATACCCTATAATCAAGTCTTCAATCTGTACTGAGTTAACAGGCAGGACAGATTGTGAGAGTTCCTCCAGACCAAGTCGTGCCAGTAAATCCTTCTCCCCCCCCCCCCTCTAATTTTAATAGAATCCTCCTCTTTCGCATTGCCTCATTTGAATCTGATGAAAAAAGATCCAGCCTCTTCCCAGGGGCAAATGCTCCCATGCTCATTTCCATCGGTTATGAAACCGCTACTGACGTCTAGCCTAGTTTTTCCCCCGCTTTGCTCAGTTTCAGACCATTGCTCCGCATTGTTCTCCATCTTGCCCTACAAAGAAAAGGTTTAGAGGAGGGAAAATAAACAGGCCTGCAGATGGGGGCTTGGGAAACACACTCCACCAGCAACTGCACAAAGAGAGAGAAAAAAAACCCCAAACCTCAGCCCCACGTACGACCTGCTTGCATCTAGCAAATTTCAGAGGCTTATTGAACTCGTTGCCTGGTGCGAAACACGTCGCTTGGAAGCGCCACGTACAGCCCTGCTCCAACTGGAAGGGTCAGGCTCGGACAGATGGGGCTCCAGCACCTCCTGCTCCGATAGCAATCACACATGACAAGAATAGACCCAAATGTGTACCAGGAAAACTTACTTGCTTTTACTGTAAGTAACCCG
Organism: Balaeniceps rex; assembly: GCA_013401315.1. Lineage (NCBI taxonomy): Eukaryota > Metazoa > Chordata > Aves > Pelecaniformes > Balaenicipitidae > Balaeniceps > Balaeniceps rex. Next base: position 47,171 of record VYZW01007301.1, read on the forward strand.
AGTAGTTTGTAACTCTTCCTGTAGCTGCAAAGTGAAATGAAATCCAGACCAAAGAAGTTTGCTTCAACTATGCACAAGTGACTTTATGGCAGAGAGAAGAACAAGTGTTAGAGTATTTTGGATTCTTTTTGCAGCCCAAGAGCTACTCTGGGCTGGCCAGCAGAAAACCAGGTGATACACGCACATCCCCAGCAGCAAAGCAGTTGCCACAGCTGTACCTTAGAGCACAGGCTTACCTGGCTGTTGGAGGAAGAGGCATTCCCTGTTGTTACACAAGCTCAGGGCAGAGCACGAGGCTTTGCAGCTGCTGCAGCTGAGCCCTTCCTCGGGCACATGCATGCTCATGTTTAATAGGTGAAGCAACAAGGAAGCACTGTCGAGCAGTTATCGCGCAACGTGCTGACATTACCCCCCGCCCCGCGCTACATGGTTAGCTGAATTTGTTTCCCCACAGGGAGGCGAAGCTTCATCTTCCCCAAGACTAAACATCTGGAATAGGACTCTGTTTCAGAAGGGACATGCATCCAATTTTCCCTGATGCTGTGCAGGTGCCCACAAGAGGAACAGGGAAAATAGTAAGAGGCAAAGTGTACATTTTACAGCCTTACATTAAAGAATGCCCTTTGGATTTATATCACATATTTCTGTACCACAAAGCTATCAAGAGATTTTACAGGGGTCTGTAATGTGTCCTGTGGAAGAAAGGGCAAGTGGCCATACATCAGCCAGAATTAGGACACAGTTTTGGGTAGACAGAACTGGGCACAGGGGAAGGGAAAGCAGTACCTCCCACAGTTTTCATCCCTTGCCTACCATTAAGGCCCAGGTGCCACAGAGCTGGGTGCTCTGCAGTAACAATGACATCTCTCTTCCCCTGGCCAAAGTATAACTATAACTGAGGACAGAAAGTGAGTTTTGCAATCAAGTAGGAGAGGATGGGAGGCCACAAAAGACAAAGTCTTTGGTTACATACAGCAGGGTCCTCACCTGATAAAGCTTCCTCACTTCATTCCTTCCTTGAATCCAACAAACCCTGAAAGCTGCTCATCTCCAGACTGGCAGGATATTTAACCACTACCATATCCTTGGGACGTGCAAAGGAATTCAACAGGAGAGAGGCTGCTATTTTCCTTAGCTAATTAAGATCACCTCATAACCAGAATCAGAGTTGATTCTTCCATTTAGTGTGCCAGTCATTTAAGTGTGGAAGCAAAGCCAGTGTTGTAGGGACACTTAGAGGAAAAGAAATCACATGCCTGGCATGGGCAAGACATCTCTCGTATCTCTGCAGTGAGCAAAGAGGACAAACTCAGATCCCTCATGTACAGTAAGTCTGATTTGTAGATTTAAGATGAGATACCACCTTCCTCACTGCGAGTAGCACCAAAGTCCCCTTGTTGCCATCCACCAAACTGAAAAACTTTGAAATAAATCAGTTCGGTATTTGCAAGACAACTCCCTTATTTTCTGGGAGAGAGGAAGGGAGGGAGCTGCTGTTTCCAGACATATTTTTCCCAGCTCTCAACAGGACACAATTCACACATCTAGAGGCAAGCACTGAGCTGGAGAAGAAAGTCGGTAAGAGAGTGACATGTTAGAATGAGATTCAACATGCTTATTTCACTTGTGACCTAAACTGCAAAAATAGTTGCCTTTGGGGTGGAGTAATCAGCACACAGTTGGGTACTAGTGCAGTTTTTATACTAATTGATTCTCAGCAATGCCATATTTCAGCTCTTCCCAACATCCTACTACCCTGGAGCAAAAACCCTAGCTCATAATAAAGGGCTTTGAGAGTGCGAAAAACAAAAAAGTTAATTTTAATTTTTCAGTGCCAGACAGACTCCTCAGGGAACCTTAACTCAACATGCATGAGCAATACTCACAACAGGACAACACATTGCAAATAAAATGCAAAGCAGAACCAAATGGAAAAAGAGGAGGGAGAGAAGGAGCTGGAAAGAAAGACGACGCATGTGTGTGTAAACACGTACACATGCACACAGAGGGGCACCACTCGATGAAGCTGTTCAGTTTTTGCTCTGTAGACTGCAAAGCTACCTGGATGGAGGCCTCAGATCAGTCCAAGGTCACTGAACATAATGAAGGCAGAATCCCGCACTGAGACAAATGTGCACTCAATCACAAGTTAAAAGAGAGCTCATGATGACCAAGAACATGTCTCAGAACAGCCCCATGCATAACAAGGAAAAGGCCATGCAAGCGCAGGGTGCCGAGAACACTGGATAGGATCCTGCTAACATTTCAGCACACACAAGTCAGGAGTGACGTTGCTGACTCAAGGTTTACGCCAGTATAGATGCACAAAACCGAGGCCCCCACGCCCTCAGTGCAAGGAAACTCATCCTAAATTTTCTGTTCCCGCAATTAGCCTGACCAATGTTATTCTCCCAGGTTGGGGCAGAGCCTGGGGAAAGCTTGCAAAGAGTATTTTGTATTTGTGATCTCTTAGGAAAACTGCTTTACTCCTCATGCCACCATGTCTCAGCTTCCACCTACAGGGCAACACCCAGAGCTCCCCATGTGTGAAATAGGGAGGTTTCCTAGCAAGGTGACCCCACCAGCCCACACGTTCAGTATTGAAGTCCCCAGGTAGTCCAGAATAGCCCAAACCAGCTGTTTGGCAGCATACTTTGCACAGTTCCTCCCTGCTTTTCCACAGTGGTGGGACTGCAGTCCTGCATTGTTTTTCTATAGGATGAGGAGGAGATTGCCTTTCCATTTCATTGACTACACTGATCTGCACTTGAGGAACTTCAAAGAGGAATCTCCAACATTCGAAAAGGTTCTTTTAAGTCATGGATCGGAAATCCACACCCTCATTCAACAAGCCAGTGCTACCTCTCTGGTCCCCTGTGAGGTACGGTCCTCCCAACAGAGAGTAGAAGAATCAACAAAGCAGGAAAGTAAGAGGTAACATATTAGAAATACCCACATGATTTAGGATTTCTACTCATTTTTTTTCTAGGTATGACATTTAGAGTACACCAGCAGTCGTGAATTCCCTTGGCAATCTACACCTCTCTAGGCCTGAGACCACCAGGTTACTTGGCACATGCCCCTGTGTTCACAGAATTGGTCTGTTGGGTGTACAAGAGTTTGAGGCAATAAAAGTGTCCTCAGAGAGCATGGTTGGAGGGAGGGGGAATTATAGTTCCCTTCCCTCAGTAGTTAGAGCACTGAGAAGTGATACAGCAAGTCAGGTTCAAATCTTACCAAGCTGTACAGCCTTCTGGAAGGGATCTGGCTCCATCCACCCCACTGAACTTTTCAACTTTGCATGAGAAGTTCATCAGGGTGAAAGGCGGAAGGACTTGGTAGCTATGCGCTATGGCTCATTCCTATGCTATGCGAGTTGCTCTCTCTGCCGTTTCTTTTGGACACAACACCAGTTACCTTATCAGAGAGGATTCTCCATGTTGGACAGGCTGATGTAAATACCCCTTCCATCACAATATGCGTAAACGTGAATTTCACTGCATTTCTACCATTTATTACTACAGTGAGAGCAAACCCTATAGCATCACTTAACTAAACACCCCAGCAGGCTCCACAGAGATACTACAGATCCAACTGAATTAAGACATTGATTTGCACCTCCCTCTCACCCAATTGCTCCAGCACTCCACAGACGTTAGTGATTGACCTTGCGTAATTATCTTTGCCTCCTCCAAACCTTATTCCTTTGACCCTCTTTGCAGCTAAACACATCCATCCAGGTTCTCTGCTCTCTCCCAAGTTTCATTTTGCCACATACCTGAACAACTAATTCAATCAGACTTGACTGCGGAGTGAGGGTCCCCCTCACACACTGTCACTCCCTGCAAAGATTGCTTGGACACTTGTCCCCATTCTTCTGGTTTCTTCCCATCCACTGAGGAAAGAGGCCTTGACATGACCCACCTCCAGGGGAAGGTCACTCACCTAAGCTATTTCCCAGCTCTGGTAAAACTCAGCATTTAAAAAGAGCATTGGGTGTGAAGTATGTCTTTCCTGTGGCATTTATGATGGAAATGTGGATATGCTGTGCTAGACCACGAGAATTACAAACCAAAATTAAGAGAGAAAGCACGAGGAAACAACATTGTACGCCTTTCAATAATTTTGACCCTGTGAAGGATTATGAACTTTGCGTGGAATAAAAGCCTGATGTGCCCCACAGAATACAGCTCCTGGCAGAGTCAAGACTGGAAAAGGATAAAAATGGTGGCCGTGAAGCTGAGGAAGCCAGCTGATGGGTTATGGAGACTGGCCTGTTTAGAGTAGTATGGAGAAATACAAGATTCTCCTATTGCAAACCATATGATAAGGGAGATGCATTAACCTCTACACTTACAGCTGTATCATGGTACAGGAACGAGGAAATACTCAAAGAAATCAAAGAGCATAAGATTGGTCAAGATATTAATTTTTAACTATGCAGGGCCACTCTCTGGAATTCATGGCTATGGCCATTAAAGGGCCAAACAAGGGTGCTGGCGTTTGAACCTAATGGCTTGTACAATGGCCAGTGCACAATACCTCTGTGTCAGATATCTCCTAGCTAGCTGGACAGGAACACGATGGGAAGAGAACTTTCCCACCTCGCCCTGCATGCTGCACACAGGATTATATGACCAAGGGCTCAAAAGGGATTTGTCTGGTGCCAGCCCCCTACTGCTTAGGGCTTAATACTTTCAAGACGCATTCCATAGAAGAACCTTTTTTTATAAAGTAACCCCAGTGCGCCGAGAGGAAGGCCAGAAAACAGAGATATTTGGAGCTTTTCAGCCAGGAGGCTGAGTGCATTTATGATTGCAGGCTCGCACGGGCATGCACGTACACGGGCTGGGAATCCTGCCCTCTGCAGAGTCCTGCTGCATGTTTCCATGGGGAGGTACTGGGATGAGGCACATCAGCTTCCATAGGCACCAGAGCACCTCATCTGCTGCAGCCGTACATACAGCCCTTCACTGGCACTAAGGAATCGCAGACTGAGAGCAGCACAACAGCCTAAACCCAACGCTTGTGCCACAGATACAGCCTCCCAGGCAATATCACTGGGTTTCTAACAAATAAAACAAAATACTTAAGTCCTTTGCATTAGCTTAGCACCAGGCTGATACTAGCCACAGTTTAACTGGTTAGCCTGCAGTAGATTGTTTCACACCCACTTTGCTTTGTAGCTTGACACTTTCTGTTCACAGAAAGGTTTCTCGTAAACAGGCCTGAAGCAAAACCAAGAAGCATTTTTTCCCCCATACACTCACCCCGTCTTTTTTCAATTCCTCAGAAATCACTGCAGCATCCCACCTTGCAGACCCATCCTCTGATCAGGGAGGAGGCAGGTTGCTGCCTCCTCAGTAGGAGCTCAGCAGCCCAAGCCACCAGAGCAGACTTACTTCACCTGACACTTTCTTCCTTTTTCTTTCCACCCCTCTGCCCCTGCAAGTGCAAATGTCTTACCTAAGGGAAGGAAAAGGTGCGGTAAAACCAGCAGCCCCCATCTCAGCAGCCTGAACTGGAACCAGGAAAAGAAACAGGCCACCCTGACCCTCACATCTGAGAGATCCAGAACCTATGGTGACCTAATGTGCTGCTAATTTAAGAATTCACAGGTGCAGCTCATCTCAGTTACCCACCTCGAGAGGGGCAAGAAGCAGGAAGAAAAGCCCCTGAGCACGTCTCTGTGCTGTATTCTTGGTGTTGGCTAGGGCTCAGGCTGTGAGGTAAACCACTGAACTTGGGAAAATAACAGTCTGTGTATGGCTTTTAACTTGTTTTTTGTCCCCTACATATGAAATTTATCTTTAGTGGTTATGGGTCATCAGTCTGCAGATCTGCCTTAGTCATCTGGCTAGGGTGTTCACAGAAGAATAAATAAATGAACCACTCTCTTTGCAGGCATTGCTGTGAAATAACTTCTCTTCCCCTTGACTTTCCTGTATTTCCCAAGCTGAAGAAGCCAAAGCCTACAGCAGCCACAGTGAGCGTGCTTTGGTCATCGACTGTCTCACCGGGCAGCTTTGCAGGAAATCAACCTGTGCACAGCTCTGCTGCTGCCTGCACATGGGGGCAGCTCGTGCTCGTGGGCTGCATCAGCCTCACTGCCTGGCCAGGGGTCTGGATGTGCCCCTGCTGCACCTGGAGATGGAGGGCGAATCTGTGCCTCGTAAGGGTAGCACAGCACAGGCACACCTCACGCACATCCCCTGCTTCTGGGGCCAGGATGTCTTTGTATTTGCAATTTCCTTAGATCTTGAAAATGAAAGCGGGCAGGTGAGAAAAGGCAAAAAGAGAAGCTCAAGACAAGCAACACTTAACGCTCCAAATTCCTCCTACGTGTGGGCTCAGGGGGCTTGAATCCATGCTCTGCTGCTGGGCTGTTTAGGTATGATTTTGGGAATCATCCTACCCAACATGGGAGAGCAGTAGGTGGAAAGCGATCTGTTACAATCTGGGTTGATTTGCAGGGTGGGGGCCTTGCATGGTGGAGCGCTGACCACTGCACCACCGACTTTTGGTCCCGCAATGTTTGCCACTCTAAGGTTGCGGCTGGGGCTCTGGTCGGCAGCAGGACCTCAGAGGGCCTGCAAGGGGCACAAGCGTCAGAAGGAAGTTCAGAGAGAAGATGTAAGCCTCATTCTACTTCCACAGTGAATGAAACTCTAATGTTTTGGTTGTAGGAAGGCTCCCATCTCCAATTTACCTCTCTACTGGAGAAAAACACGGAGGTTTTCCTTTCCAGAGGATAGGTGTTTGGCCTTTCAAAAACACAATGAAAAGAACAAAAGGAATTTCCACTACCCTTTAGCCAACTCCCTTTTCCAGTCAATAAGCAGAGCATTAAGCAAGGCCACAGAAGACCTTGGTGTTCATCCCTTTTTGACCCTAAAAGATTTGCTCCCCTTGACATTTTTGAGGGAAGTGTCCTAGCGCAAGGTTTCAGGAGATCTGCTGAACCTGTGTTTCCACAGCTCTTTCAGGTTATGCAGTGAATTTAGACAACTCGTGACAATCTCTGCTGGAGAACTCTTGCAGCCTTCTGAGTAATCGAGTCAGTGCTTCAGTTCATCGGAAGGATTAAAGTTTGCTTGTCTTTCCTGTTTATAGCAGGAAACCCAAAGAGCACTCCCAGGATCCTACAAGCAATTGCTCTTGCCTATCAGTAACTACTATGATGCATTAAGATGGGACTTTCCACCCATCTGGGGAACACTATACTTTGGTCTAATTTCCTGAAAAGTGCTTTCCTGCTGGGATCAGTCCCCCCTCAAAGCTGCCCCTTGTTGAAACCTCTTGACAGAGAACTATGCAGGAGAGATTTATGTGCAAAGTGACCTCATTTTTTTTCTTTCCTTTCACTGATTTTTTTTTCTTTTTCCACACCTGAAGTAATCATCGTTAAAAATTGTATTTTGCTAGTTACTGAGTGTGATGTTCGGTGTGAACCTTCTGTGAATAAATTAATTCAGATCACTTCTCTGAACAAGCTCTGAGATGAGCCAGTTCTCTGGACTTGCCCACAGTTAGTTGTTTTCTGCATTTCTAGTAATTCATGGAATAAAATTACTTGGCCTTCAGTATTTTAATAAAACTTTCCTCTTCCAAACAAGGTCTAGAGGTTGTTGTTATATTGTTACAGCTCCACAGAAGAATTTTTTCCTCCAACGGAAAATTGCTCCTCTGGAAATATTTCATCTTTGGTAATACATATATAATAAAGTTATAAAATTTTATTTCTTTATGTATGTGCTTATTCTTAGATTTACCATTCTGTTTATCACTTTATTTATCCACATTTCTCTTCTGTGAGTTTGTGTTGTCTTTTAATATAAGGAAGCATTATAGTAGCACAGTGTAGAGAGCAGTGCATTTACCCAGCACCTTGTTACTTAGTACTATCTTCATTCCCCATCAAGCAGAGTCCCAGGATTTTAATTAATACTGAGTGCAATTCTAGCAAGTTAAAAAAAAAGCATAACTGAAAGTCCATGAATCCTTACGTATAACAAACCTTCCTAATAGCCTGCAGTAAGCAGTCATCTATCTGTTCAAGTGATCAAATGGACCGAAAGACAGCTAGCCATAGCACATCCAAGCTTATTTACTAGCTCCTCTTACTGTTCCCAGCTATACGCACAAATGGATCTCTTAGCTTTACCAGAGTGATTAATTTTACCAGTGTCAGAAGTGCAAAACACTGTAATGCTCCTGCAAGGCTCTCAGGGCTGCAGGCGATGTCAGTGCCCTGCCTGCACCAACCTCCACCACTGCGTGGATGTTTGCATCCTCTTGAAGCCACTTCTGTGTCATTGGCACTCATGGGTCCCTGTGCATCAACCTTACACCCGTCAGCAAGCAGAGACTCCTGGATCAGACATCACAGAGAGTTTCCACCTTTATTAGAATTGCTAATCAATGCAAGCTTTTGGATCATCTGTGTGTGGATAGTGGGATAGGTTTGAGCATGGGTGGGACAGATGTGCTCCCAGAAAAATGGGTAAGGTGGCCCCCTAGACTAGTTTGGGGTGGTTAGAAAGATGAGGTGTGAAGTCATGATCCACCTAAACTCTTTGAAAGCCATACTTTCAGAAGATGTCCAAGGTCACTGTAATTTCTGAGGGTTTCTTGTGCCTATGGATGAGATTTTAGATAGGTGGTGTTCCAGATGCTACTTTTTCCTCCAGTTAGAGGCTGAGAGTGCTTTGTACAACAGTCAGGGAATGCTGTTTCAGAGGAAATGGTTGAAAATTGTTTCAGAAGTGATTTCTGTAGATAAATCATGGTAGAAGAGGAAGAAACAGCTAACAAATGTTTTGTGATCTATAGAAAAAATATGGAAAAGAATCTGGACAGGACCAGAGAAGGTCATCCAACCCCAGGATGAAGCAACCGTACCATTTTGGCAGATATTCTTAAAGGCTTTCCTGAATGGGATCCTCACTTTCCCCAGCAACCTGTAGCAGGGCTGAATTGTCCTTATCGGTACAAAGCGTTTTACCTAAGTCTAAATCAAATCTTCCCTTGCCGCCTTTCACAGTCTCTGCCTCTTGCTCTGCTCAACCGGGACTCAGCCCTCCTGGTGGGGATGCCGTCACTCTCTCCTGTTCCCATCAAATAACACACGACAGTTGCAGGGCTGGGTCTTTTACCACAGACCTCCAGGTACTCTTGAGGACCTTGGGAAGCTTCTTGAGCTGCTTGGAGTACATGTTCTACCACAGCTTTTGAACTAAACATCTACAGCTTGCTAGCAAAAGGGGATGGGTCTCAATGACTTGCCCCATCTTGCACCATGTTTTAGTGTTGAGCGGCTCAAGTTCGACACCATTTCCATTTCATGTTGTCTGAGCACTTGAGAAAGCTATGTTCCCAAAGCACACAAACTGCCACGTCAGATCAGATCAAGTCATCTAGCAAAAATAATAAGAGAACAACTGTGGGAAAATCTGTCAGTTGGAGAAATTTTATTGTAAACACCCATCAGGTACTGGGCTGGGTCATGCCTTGAAATGGTGAGGGAGTTATACAAAAAATGTTGTATTTAGAAAAACGAAACCATTGTAACTCTCCCTGGCTTGCTTTGTTTGCTTTAGCTTAAGGCAGTCTGGATATGTAGAGCACATGCTCCATCACCTACCTAGGCTGTCCATCCTTTCTCTCCCCTTTTTCCTCATTGGTTCAGTCCATCTGCATATGGTTTCCAAGGGTCCTGCTTGTTCTTCATGTGGTTGGCACTCTGGACATGGTTTGTGGAGGATGTCCTAGAGAAAAAGACTCCAAAGACATTGGGAAAAAATGTAGATAGAGCCTTTTCCCCAGCTCAGGAACTTCACAATGCATCCTGCACTTGCTGGAGGTAAACCTCACACAGACCAAAGGTAAAAAGTTGTAATAGGTCATTTATCTTGTTCTTCACAAACTGACCATCATGTTATTTAAATTCAATGTGTGTGGGGTGTCTCTCTTTTCTGATCAAGTCCTTTAGTCCTGCAACAAGGTCAGAATTAATTTACATGCCACAGTCACTTTTACAGAGGCAAGGAGGCTTTGACAGTCCAGGCAATTCTCACTGGTTTTGGTGGCTCCCCATTACTGCAAGATGAATGTATCTCCCAGTCTTGAATGCATTTACCCCCACAGCATTCATCTGGGTCAAAGCAGTGACCCCACTTTATGGGCTGGAACTGAACCCCAGAGGGAATAAAGACTGGAGCAACCTGGGCAAACACATAGGTCCCCACATTTCTGCCAGGCTTCCCCAGCTCCCACTGTCATGACCACAGCTAAACATTCACATGAGCTCCATCTCATCCTGAGGTCCTGCTCACATAGTTCAGCAGCCCGAGATCGGCATGGGACCAGAGTGGCAGTGCTCTTCGCTTGTTTCGGAGGAGGGTAAGAAAAAATAAAGACTTCTTTTTTTTGGCAACAATCTCTGACTGCTTTTTTGGTAGAGTATTAACCAAGAAACTCCTGCTCTGGTACACCTTTCTCTTTGTTTTTTTAATTGTCATTATTTACTTGAAGCACATAGTTGTAGACAGGCAGTGAGTTTTCAGTGCTGACTTGTAGCTGGCATAGCAACAAAACATACACACTTGTATGTCCATGCGGTGGGTGGAGGACATAGCACTGACTACTGCTGGGTTGCCTCATCCCTCCTATTCTAACACCTTGATTTTCACCGCAGCTAGCTTTGCTCTGTGTAAATATTGAAATTTTCCATGTTGGAGAGCTGCTTCCGTGTGGTTATTGTTGTTATTTAACAACATTAATATCCAAGGAACATTATAACATTTATTCCATGAGGAAAACGGCGCTTTGTAGCAGAACATCAAGTCTGGCAGAGCAGCAGTTTTCATGGCAAGGTCGTGTCTTTTGCTAATCCCAGGAAAACCAGCCCAATTTGGTCAGTTTATAAGTCTTTGCAAAATTACACTTTATAAATGTGCTGTTGAAATGCCTTTAGACTTCTTGGCAGCTGAGTTCCCCTATGGTTTCTCCGTGTTGCTCAGGCATTTGAACAGCCAGTCCTTGGGACTGCAGCTTGTGGAGTCTCCCCTACCTTCACTTCTGGCCTTCTCTTGCTAACTTTTTCAAGAAATCACTTTTGTACTCTCGACAATTTCTTTAATCTTCTGATTTTTGTGTGTATATAATCGGCACAGGCAGGCTGTCTCACAGCAACAGTCTGAACTGATTTAAAATGATTAGAGGACCTTGGCGGTTGATGCTAGAGGACTATGAAGTGTTTATACTGTGTCTATTTGCTTGTAATGCACCTTTGCCAGAGCCATAATTCAATTTAGGCATACAGATCAACTTTTTAATACCTTCCAGGAATAATTATTGTCATCATTTTATGTTTCACTGTGTGTATTCAAATAAAACATGTTGCAATTGGATTGAAAAGGTTGAATCCTGTTTTGAAAAGTCTCATTTAAAGTTAATGGGTTTTGGCACTTTCAGAGCAAAAGTAATTTTAAAAGTTGTGATGTAGCAGTCTCACAAATACATTTTTGCAAAATATGAAGACATAAACGCCTCCATGTTCTTACAGAATTTAACTTAATGAAGGTGATTTCATTTAGTAGCTTTCAATGATACATTCATATATATATATATACACACACACATGCATATGTATATACAGGAAAACAAGAAGTCCACAGCTCTGTATGTTCCAAATTAGTTTTTGTGATCTAGGGCTATTTGAAATTTGTAATTATTGCTTCTTGACTTCATTTAGAAGCACATTCTGGTGCAGCTGCAAGAAACTGCCGGAGCTGTATGCTAAGATGCATGCATTTACAATCGTGTAGGCAGGTATGAGCAATACACTGCAATCCCATACCATTCCTCCAGCTGCAAGAAGTACGGTCCCATGCCTTTCTCAGTATTTTAACTACCGAATGTCAAAATATTAAATAACCACCCCTTAATAAAACAACGCCAACAATTTCTGTAATAACTGCTTTCTTGATGGTCAAGGAGTGCTGCCAAAATCAATAAACTCATTGTCTGTGGTAAAATTTGTCAGCACTGCTATGAACCATAGAAACATATGATCAGTTGTTTTCTATAAATGCATTTGCTTTTTTATTTTTTTAATTGTCGGCTGAAAATTGACCTTTCAGTTGGCCATGAAATGAATGTTCATTTTCATGGACAGCCACGTGTCTGAGATCACAGACACCCCCCAGACCCCGCAAGCCTAGACAGGCTAACAAGAAGGAGTCCTCTTTGCACAGCAGTCATCCACCAAGTCAGTGTAACTCCTGTAGCTTCTGTGTGTCCACGTACCCGACTTCTTTTCGGTGAGTGCACATCTGGAGTGAGCATTAGTGCAAATCATGCCTTGACTGTGTCCGCTATCAGGTTCACAGAAGATACTGCTGGAAAACACTATGGCTGCCATGTCGCACCTTCTGTCTCGTTTGCCTGCCACCTTTGCAGCCTGTGGAGACCCATCTTCCTAGACTTTGAGGCTTGGGGTTCTTCTGCAGCGTCTGAACCCCAGTGAGCACTGACATCAGGCCAATGCTTCCCATCCTTCCCACCCTCCAGCATGGTCCCCAGCACCTCAGCTCACACACATTGGCAAAGGAAGTGCCAACGTCCAACTTCACATTCGTACCACGCACAAAAGCGGGAATGCAGAGAGACTGGATTATTTGGCCAAATACCATCCAACATGTTGCATTGCAGCAGTGACATGATTCCGCTGTAGATTTGTACAGGGACACTCCTTTAGACTGTAGGGTTTCAACCAAAAACATCTCTTACTGCACATGCCTCTTGGACCCAGTGCAGCCGAGACCTCACCTTCCCAGAGGATTATGGAGGTGCTACCACAGCTTACTGATAAGATCGATAATTTGTCAGAACTATATAATAGACACACCTATTTTTCCACCACTGTGCATGACTATATAAGACTTCAGATGACAGCGGATCTGTTGCTGCACGTAGGCAAAATCTTCTTAGACTTACCCACAGTTTAATTCACACAGTGACTACAACTATAATAGCTCGTTGTGCTTCTTGTCTAGTCACACCAGTTTGTAATGTTCCTCATGTCACCTTAACGTGACTGAGTGTTTCACTTGGTATCATTGGTGAGGGAGAGACCTTTTGAATAGAAGTCGCCAATAACATCTCTGAGTGCAATAAATGAGAACAATGGAATTTGACTTTTTACTAATTTGACTTTTTACTAATCAGCACTCAGTAATAGACCGTGTTATTCTGACCCCAGCTGAGCAATCAATGAAGAAGTTTTATTCTAATGGATTCTGAGTTTTTCTAGATCAGCTGGACTGATTTTCAAACTGCTCTTCAAGAGCAGAAGTTGCAACTGGGGATATTTTTTCCAGAAAAAAAAAAGGAATCAGAATAACTTTTCCAATTACTGCAAGAACAGCTACTATTAAAGATTTTGCTTTGGAGTGGGAAATAGCTTGTGGTTTTGTACAGCAGACATTTTTTGTGGCACATGGTCAGCACCACGTCCTCTTCTAAGAAGCCGGCCGATTTTAGTCCTTGGCATTCGCGGGGCAGTGACAGCCCCTGGAGGAAGAGTGGCTGCGGCCACCCTCCGGTTCCCCTGCTGCTTCAGCACGCCTCTAAAAATGAATCCTCACATACTTGTTTTTCAGAGAACAGCAACGGGCTTGTTTCACAACAGCTTTTGCTATATTTTACTTATGTTTCTTTCTCTCACTCCCTTCAAGGAAGAAAACACATGAATCAAGCCTTTGTTCAGAGTGGCAGCCTACACGGCTTAACCCTCGCTGCCCCAGAGACACACACCATCACAGCCTTCCTGACGCAACGCCTGTCGGGGACAGGGCACACTTTGTCACCCGCATAGTCATGAAAAACATGGAATCCCACCTATATATGACAACATATGCCTTGGTTGTTTTCCAGTCTCAATATCATACTTTATCAAATTCAAATCTTAAAATTGAAGTGCCTGTGTCCTGCTCGGGACTGAAAATTATTAAATACAGTATACATTACTGGTGGTTTGCTTATGCCTTACTGCTTAGAGTATTGTAACGGCGCTGGCTGCTGACGAACAACTGCTGTTACTGTCAGCAGTAACGCTGTCACACGTAGCAACGTGAGACAACCTCAGTGTTTCAGGTACACAAACTTCAACTTTTAGATATTTAGATCTCTGACTTTTTGTCCAAACTGATACTGCCCACATATTTTTTCAGGAAGATTGAACCAAACAAAGATCAATATATATCTAATTACTTAATTACTGTCTTGAATGTTGTTAAACACCAACAGAAGAACGACGGAGCATACAAGCATCTTCATCCATTTAATACCTGAGTAACTGCACGTCACTGTTAATGGATGCCAGCCAGCCCCGGTACGTGGCAATGTACAACATGGTGTAAGTCCATCTTAAATTATTATTGGTACAACTTAGAGAGAAAAAAACACCACTAGAAATAACAAATTCACGCTTAAGAAAATGAGCTGATGAACCACAGAAAGAAAGAAACCAGGAAACTATCTATGAACATTAATGTCAGAAACTTTGCAGTAGACTATTTTCAATAGATCTTGCCACGGAGATATATTAGACAACAGTTTGTTCATTGGATACTGACACTGTTATTTTTAAAAAGGATTGAAACATTTCATAGAAAATGCATCTAATTTGGAATTATAAAAATAAACTTATAAGAATGTAATTTTTTAAAGTACCATACTTTTATTCTATGTTTTCTTTGGTCTTTCATTATTTCACTATAAATGGGATGGAATCTACAATAAACCTGTTGTTCAGGTTTTCACACTGTGTCAAGAACCTAAGTGATCAAATACTGAACCCTGCACTTCAACCACTGTATGCTGATTTTTAACCCAAATCCACTTCATTGTTTATGTTCCCTACTTTGAGCTACTGATAATACGAAGCCTAACACTGGCTGAGGTTAGATGTTAACAAGGTTATCTGGAGCACCACCCGGAGCTGGCAGGCTCTACTGCTGCAGGTGTGAATGATGGAGGAGACGATACCAGCTAGCGCCAAGGAGTCAAACATGTCACCCATGCATACCAGCCCACTTCTGGCTGAGGCTGGAGAGCCCTTGGGCGCACTGAGAAAACCTTGTAGAAGATCCCCTAACAGTTGCCACACTTTTGTGAGGGCTTAAATTGTATTCTTTGTTATTCAAGAACAAATTCCACAAGTCTGGGGAAAAGAACTGAAATTGCGGATGACCTCTGCAAACCTAATCGACCGCCTGTCGAAGGATTTCTGTGGGTTCAAGTTTGAAGCTGAGCTGCAGTATCAGGACACACTGCAGAAAATGAGCATATATAAAATGGGTAAAATGAAGAGTGCAGCTGTTGACAGCCAGGCACCAAAACAATTTGTTTAAAAATAAAACAACTCATGAAAACATACTAGCAACTTCAGTGCCTTAACAGAAGCAGATGCAAAATGTTATAAAGTGACAATTAGAGTGAACTGCCTGAATGCATAGTGATGTTGTGCAAGACAGATCAGTTTAGAAATGTACAGCTTGTGATGAAATATTTCCTTGTTCCAAGCCATAAGAATACAGAACATTGAGTTTTCTGTTCTGAGGGCGTGGAGATGAGGTCCTGCTGGCCAGAGGGCACCCTGTGCTCCAGCAGGCACCACCTTCTGATAACATTTCCTTTCCTCCTGCGTGGGAGGACAGAACCTGGGAAGGTGAATTCATGACCCAAACCAAAACAGGTCTCCCACAGCGCCAAACTTCAAGCTTGCACTATTTGGTGGTGCTGCCAGAGACCATGACAATGACGATGCCATCACGGAACGGGTGGCATGCATTTGATTTCTAAAGTCTGCTGAAGAAGAGCAGTGTGTACATGCATGTGTGCCTGTTGCACTGGACTCTGACTTTGAAAGGAAGCTGTTTATGTGGGAGAGCTGAATCTCTGTCTTTTTTTTTTTTTTTTTTTTTTTTTTTTTTTTAAGAGCTCTCTGGCAGCTTGCCCGATTTCAGAGCAGGACTATTTTGCAATTATTGTTGTCTGGTTTGTCTTATTCTTCTTTTTCTGTGAGAGACACTGCAGCAGGATAACCCCTTGGTGTACCCTCTTCTCCTGCTTCCAGAACGCAAACCCATAGCTGCAGACAGGCTGGGGAGGCAGTGGGGGACTTGCACAGAAGGAGGACCATGGGGGTGATTTCTGTCTGCTCATACACATACCAGGGGTATAGACTATACAAGAGCATATGGGAATGACCAGCCCTCCTCAGCTATTTTATTAAAATAAACCCCCCCCCGAGCCTGAGGGGTTGCTTCCCCGCAGGCAGTGAGAACAGCACCGTGGTCCAGCAGAAAGCACGTGGTGTACGTTTCCTAGGAGGGGGATCTGGGTAGGGGCTAAGGTACAACTGACCCTTGTGGCTAGGGCGTTTCCTTTTAAATGTGCCTAAAGCAAGGCGGAGCGTTGCTTGACAGTGGCTCAGTCTTTTTTGTCTATTTTCCAGAATAAAGTCTGGCCCAGAGACCTCACCTCAATGTGTCTGTTGCATTCGCTGTCCCTGGCAGGCAGGAGAGGCAAGGTCCATCTGCCGTGTGGCTTCACACCCTCACAGGTGGGCAGCCTTAGTTTCACCTCGACAGCCTTGCTTGCACCGCTGAGTTTTCTCTAGAAACCTGCTGCTCCCACCAGACTGCTATGGATGGGGATGGTGGCAAACAGAGCTCCCACTTCACTGTGAAAGAGAGCAATGGATGGGGCTCAGCCTCTGACTGAGAAAATCTGCTGGAGCGATGTGCCTGCCTTGTGAGAGCTGCTCCACAGTTACCAATGCAAATTTCTTCTCCCACCATTCTCTGGGAAAGATGAAGGAGCAAAGGGAGGACCTTGGGTGGAAAATATGTTTTGGATGATCCCAAGCTGTAAGCAGAAACTTTCCCCTTACTCATGTTAGGATATTCGTTCATCCCTTCTAGGTTTTAAAGGAAATAAGTTACCCTCTGTGTTTTGTCTTATCCCCTTGTCTCAAGATTTATCCTAAGTTCTCTTGTACTCTCAGGTGCATTCACACAGAAATGTAAAATCCTAACACTGTATCAGTAAATACATTTTTTGCTAATGGAACTGCAAATCGAAAATGCTCAGGTTTCATTTGGATAAAATAAAAGTTTGCATTAATACATACTCACGTTCACACCATACATGTGCGTATCTACACACAACTTTGCTTAAAGCTGTTCAGGAAAAAGTGCCTACCATTGGATACACAATTTTAGAATCAATCTAGTAAAATTAATATTTTTAGTGGTCAGGAAATAGAGAAATTAAAACCATGGTAAAACCACGGTGAGTGGGAGGGAGGGAGGAAGGGAGAGAGGTAAGAAAGTGTCTGATTTAGGGATCAGAGAGGAGCTAAAAGAGAAGGAACGGCGCTGTGCTTAGATGCTAAAATCCAAAACGCGCCTCTGAAAGATACACTAGGTGCACTACAGTTTAGACTTTTTGAAATGCAAAGATCATCTCTTGTTTATTTTTAAAGGACATTGCGACTAGAAGCACCAGTAGGTACTAAAGTGTGTCTGGTATGGCCATCAAGCATGAACTACTGAGTTTATCACTTTGGAGATACCGACTACCTGATGGACTATTGTCACTGTTGCTAAGCAGCTGAAACAAATGGTAAGTGAAGTGGCCAGAGCATCATTTCAATAGCACACAGAAGAATTCAGATCAGCAGTATCACTTTTGGGAGCCTTGCCCACATTAAAAAACCCAAAGCAAACATAGCCATTAGCTCAATAAATGTATAGTGAACTGGGAATCCTCGTTAATTCATTCAGTAAGGGGGCACTCTCTAATTTGTTTGCCAGAAGGATTAGTAAATAAGATCCAGCTGAGTGTGACCTAAGCCATAGGGCTTGTTCTCACTCAACTTTGCAAAATAAGAGCAATTAGTAAGGCAAAGAACAGACATCCTCCGAAAAGGAATTGAGTATTTGAAAACACTATTTAAAAAAAAAATTAAAAGACGTGCTCAGCTGGAGAAAGGACATTGTGTTGTTTCTGTGTTTTGAGCACCCACCCCCCTCTGCTATTATTAGGGCTCAGTTTGTAGCAGGAGCAGAAAACCAGATGGTAATCCCCAGTCTCAATAAATGGGAGGCTTTCTGTGTGCTGTCGTCTGCTCGACCAGCCTGCACGTTGTGAACTCAAGGCCCAATGTGGGGGAATAGAAACAATTTTATTGACAGATGGAATTGCTGCTATTTAAGGACAGATGTTTGTGTATGTCATTTATTAAGGTCTGCATGTTGTTAAATGCTTGGTTACAAGAATGGGGAAAAAAAGATCGAATGATAGATTTCTTCAGATAAAAGGTATTTTATCCAGTCATGGTTAAAAAATTTCACATGCTTATGTATGCTACTATGAAACTAAAGTAATTTCAGAATTTATTCAAATAAAATCTGTTTAGAATTAATTAATAATTCATTTAATAAATGGCAGTATTTTTGCAATATGTTCAAATGCTGTTTGAAAAAAAGTTTTGTTTTTTTTAGTATGTGTTTAAACATCCTTCCCTTTCCTTCTGATAACAACCATGATGGAGTAAAAGTTGTGTAAAAAAGACACATTTGTAACCTATACAAGAAAGCAACAAGGTACAGAGGAAATTCACAATAAGGACAGAGAGGCTTACTGGAACCAATGGGAGAAGAAAGAAAATTAAATGTATGTACCAAAGGAAACTAAGCATGATTAGATGCCAGGCATATTAAAGGGATTTGAGATTTATATAGACCCTGCACATCCTTCCTTTGCAATGGTCAATTGAATCCCAGGCTCTGCTCCAGGGAATATTCAAGGATTTCTGAACAATGAACCGATCTGAACAACAGTAGAGACTGAGGGGTGCACTTCAGAGAACTATATTGCTTTGGTGTATTTGATGTTTTGAAGAAGTCTGGTGTATTAGAAGAAGATTCATTTTTCCAGAGTCTAAATTTTGACATTTAGATTGTCTTGCTTAACTTATCTTCGGTGCTTGTCTTTATAGTCCCTGCACCTCCTGGGAAATAGGTGGTGTTTTGTCCTCATATCACAATATGTCCACTTGAGAAATAGTCAGCTGGTGGCAAAGCAAATTTGTATAAAACAGTCACACTGACATGTTAATGAATGTGCTTGATGTACCTTGGTCCTCAAAGTCCAGCTCACATTCAGGTAGCTGTTGTCTCTGAGAACCTTTGAAGGAGACCAGATACTAAGTTTCAAGGCACAATGCAAATAAATGCAGAAAACTTTTTTTTTTCTATTCAATTTAGGCTTTAAAAACCTTGATTTCTGGATTCCTGAAAACTTGGGGGGGGGGATGTTGAACATCTAAAATTTGCTGCTGTAAATTTCAATTTTGCAGATCCAGCCTTTTTCTTCAAAGACGGTTCCACGCTGGTGGTACCAGTGATGGCCATCTCAACACCTACATTCTCATACTGGCAAATGAGAAGTTGAGTAATGCACACAAGGTAGCAAGTCTAATTGGTATTGTTCTTGCAGACAGTGTCCTGACAAAGGCTTTGACCTTTAGCAATTTCACCTGAGTCAGCTTTCTGTGACAAACCCAACATTTGAGTCAGCTTTCTAACCCACTGGCAGTTTTGAGAGGGCAGAGGGGTTTTAGTGTCGCTCCTTCCTGAACAGTTAACTCCTTCTGAGAGAAAAAGATGGACTGGAGCTGGAACTGTTTTAAGCAACAGAGTATTTGATAATGAATTGCAACGAAAATAGAAAGGGGTAATATTAAATTACCTTTACCTTGCTCTGGCTGCCACCTGGCTATAGCAGATGACTGGAGAATCGTTGTTTGCCTGGCTTTGGGGTTGAGGTGTGTTATACAAAAAGAAATGAAGACAATTTGAAGAATGAGAAGTGAAATCTGAAATCCATGGGAGGACCATTGGTTTTCTTTCTCTTTCTGCCTTGCTTTCTGGTGCCTTAAGTACTTTTTTTTTTTCCCAGAAGGATTTCAAAGGGAATTTTAGTTGGTTTAAGCTATTTTTTGAACTCCTAAGCTATACTATACTATATGCCAGAGAAGTGACACAACGCTATGACCTTTGTGGCACAATCCCAGCTCTGGCCCTGCAGGTGGCAACAGACAAGGAACCCTCAGGTTCAGGAACAGACAAGGCTTCCTCTTCACTGGGGTTTGGCCATAGCATGTAAGCAGCCTTTAGTTTTGGCTGCCAACTGACTGTTCCTGAGTCAAGTTTTTCTCACCTGAGGATTTGAACATACCACATTTCTGTCACTGAGGCTGAGTAGACTCAGGAGATGGTGTTTAGGTATCAACAGAGGTCTTTCCTGGTCATCGTGTCACTAGATTTTTCTAGCTGTGATATTGTGAGTGGGCATTGGTTTTGAAGGTCCTAAATGATCTGGCAGTTGTCTGCATTAGAGGTTAACACTTCATGTACCATCTTGCAAAAGGCAGAGCTCTTTCGACTTACAGGGGCCCATGAGGATCTGTGGACCTGGGAAGAGTCTTCTCATGGCCAGAAGTAGGCTGAAAGCATTGGGCTTTGTAGTTTAAGCCATCGCCAGCAGTATTTGAGGAGACGGGGTAATCTGAGCTGCTGGGTGTGTAACCTGACTGGAAGGCAGCGGGTGCCCACAGCTCTGGGTGGGCACTGACTTCTGCTGTTTTGAGGCCAAAGACAGGACACAAATGGCAATGAATGAAGGGATGCAACTGTGATCAAGCTTTCTAATGTCCCCAAAACAGTTTTAAAAACAGAACCAGTGCTTAATACTCAGCTACAAAGCAATCCTTCCTTCATTTTCAAGCCATCAAATGCCTGCAGACGGGCAGATTGGTGTCCCACCTATGGGAGATGCACCGCTCTGCAGAAGGTAACACCACCCTGTAAGGCCAGGGGAAAGAGCATGGTCAAGAAGTTCATTCTGTGAATCACTGATCAGTGGAAAAAAATGCAGCTGCATTTCCTGTCATGAGCACTCTGCAACCCCAAGGGATATGACCTGCCTTACTATGGTTTGGCTTTCTGGATGAGTATCTGACCAGAGCTCCAGTCTTAGCCTTGTCCTCAGGCTCAGTTCCTCCTCAAGTTTCTAACTCAAGCCCCAAACAAACTCTCAGTTTCATCCTTCCTTAAATACTCCTGTCTCCCCTTTCCATACAACATCTGTGAGTTACCCCCACAGAGACCTGGTCCCTTTCCAGGGAAAAGCTATCATCCTGTCCTCCACACTGATGTAGTAGCCAGCTCTTAACATGCCTCTCAACAGCATTTCCTTCACACACTTTTCACTTACAGAGAAAATCCTCCTGCCCCACTGGAATAAGCTGATTTCTAAGGAAAAATACATTACAGCTGCTATTTGCTATGTGATTGTGTTAGAAGCCTCACTGGGTGGAGTTTTGTGCAAGAAAGAAGCCCCTTGGACAGCATCATCCCAAGAGTTAATGCAGAAATGGGAAAGCTTGGTCCAAGCAGAGAGGGCAGACACTGACGTATGAGAGAATGACGTGGCTGCCAGCAGCCCTTCTGCAATCATCTTCCGATTCAGTACTAATTAGCCATCACTTCCTACTGCCAGAACACCTTACCATTACCAGTACTAACCTGGAACATTTTCTATGAACCTTATCTAGACCTGCAGGAACCAAAAATTTTCCCATGAGAGTTATGAATCCCATGCAGTGAAAATAGCTGCATTTATCACACTGATCTCCCTATATGTATATAGGAACACAGTGAGTTTATTTGTGGGGTGGGTAAAGAAGTAATCAGTTTAAGCCACATGGGGCTTTCTGGGTGGCTAGACAATAGCTTATCTACTTGGCAGACACCAAATCCTCTTCCAGTAAATACACTGCAGCCAGCTGCGGCGCCTATGGCCAGTAGGTATTCCCCAGCACTAGTGAAAGTCCATCTCCTTCATTTCCTCCTGCACCTCAATGGACAGAAATCACTGTTTCCCTTTATCATGCAATAATTGAATCAAAATGTAAGAGTAAATTTATGATAGTGCTCTGGGGTGCTTTCCCTTGGGGACGTGACCATGTGAAGGGACAGCGTGCTCTAATGGTGTGGTATCCCTCATGTGAAAGCTTGCCAGAGAGCTGAGGAAGATGCACAGCGAACAGCAAGCTATTACATTCAGTTGTCCAGCACTTTGTTAGCAAAGAAGTCTTTGAGCATTCAAAAATACAAAATGCTCTAAGCAATAGCATTTTGTGAAATTAAAGTATAGTCATCTCCCTCCTCACCTTCAAAAAAACATGAGATGAGATGGCTGGATTTTGAGTTACAAGGATTTGCAACAGAGCAGAAAGGAAATGAGCTGTTTGCCTGTATGTGATTTAACTAACAGTGTTTGCTCTGTTGCAAGCCTGTCGATGCAGGGTGGTTTTGTTAAACTGGGAATCTGAAACGTGGCTTCCATAAAAAGCATAGCGGCAGACTCCCGCATACGTGTGCGGTCAGTCACAGGAAGTGGCTCATTTGAAACCTTTAGGGGTATTCTGCATTGCGGAGGAAATATTTGTACCCAGTAATGGCAAGAGTCCGTCTCAGACACCCACACACGTGCACATCCAGCCCCAAATCGGAAACTAATCATTCAGTAAAATGGGGTCCTCAGATTGTTATGCAGAGGTGAAATGTGTATCTCAGTCTTCCTGGTGGAATTCATTCAGCCAGGTTTCACTATCCAAACAGACAGGAGCACTTCAGGGGCAGGAATAGGAGATTTGATAAACCTGCAACGAAAAGCACCTATGTCCCAGCAAACCCCGACAACCCCTAGCAGGATGGGTGGTTTGGGGGAGCAAGAACAGACTTGGATTTGGTATGCTGATTATTGGAGAGACACAGTTAAAAGAACAGTCTTACCACCATCTGGAATTGTTGCCTAGTAAATATCACCCCTTTCAATGCATCCTTTACATCCTGCTTCCATCAAAAGCCCCATGCTTAGCCGTGGTTAACGAGATCCACGTCTGCTAGATCCACAAAGCTCCTGATGAGCTCACTAGTTTGCTTCAGAAAAACCTTCAGTTTCTGGTCAAATCCCCCAACTGCCCACAGAAGGATAAGAAGGTGGAAATAAACCAAATGCAGCAGTTCATTCCGGGGCCTAATTTACTTATGGGATTTCCTACAGGCACGAGCTGAAAGTTGAGCTGGCAGAACAATCCCCCATCCATCCCAGTCGGAGCACACACCGCTGGGGCGCTTCTCAACCACACGGAGAAGTGCCAGGAAGCAGCAGGGCAATTCAAAACAGCCACCACCAACTTCAGTCTCCAGGGCGGGAAGGGGGAACAAAGCCCCTTTGCCTTGCCCCCCACTGCTGCAAGCACTGGCAGCACAGCCCTGGTGGGACGCTGCCACGTGCCGTTATTCAGCTCACCATGGACTTCCTTGCTGTTGATGTCATGGCGTGGTGGGGTCTGACTTCAGCAGCTGCAATATCCCTGATCCTCTTGACCTACAACCAGGGAAGCTCTCCTCTGGGGCAGGGAGTCACCTAGTGGGGACAGGGCGAGGACAGGGTGTCACCAGTGGACAGGCAGACTTGACACGGAAGAACAGCGTGAGAAGTGCTGACAGTGATGCGATCAGGGAACAAAGCAAACCACATCCCCTGCCTTAGTTATGGGGCTCCCAGGATGTTTTATAGCATCAGTTTCCCACATCCCCAGTGTTTCCTGCTGGCAGAGGCTGCAGGACTCCTCCTCACGGTGTTTCCCAGTGGCCGGCCAGGCCGGGGCCACCAGCGCTCAGGTGTTTCTAACGTTACGACCCCAAACTCAGCCCTGGGCAAAGGTAGGAGACAGCATCCCCAGGGAAGAGATCATTCAAAGCAGCCACAGTGCCCTGCGCCCTCGGCCCCAGTATGGGCCTGCTGAAGCAATCCCAGGCCTGCTGAAGCAATCCCAGTCCTGCAGGAGCCAGGGCTGCTCATGGAGGATGGCTGAGTGTAAGGGCTGGCACTAGGGCAGAGCGCAAGGGAGCTGCTTCCAGCTGGTCCGTGGACAAGACTGATCCTCAAGCAAGCACAGGAGAGCTTGCTCTTCCCTCACCAAGAACAAAATCTGAGCAACAGCTGCCTGCAATGGCACCACCACTCCGCTCCCTCCCCAGCTCCAGTTTAACATCCGAACGTGCCAGAGCTGCCCTCAGCATGGGAGGGCCTGCACACCTATGTGGCAGCACGCAGTAGAAATCCACTACAGTATCGTGGTGTGAATCCAAGGAATGTTTCACACTCGTCCTTCAAGGTTTGGGAGGGAGGTTGTGTAATCTCCTTAAAGCGAGATCCCAGCCCAGCCTGCAGTCCGGGAGGGTGCAGACAGCTCAAAATAACAACTTAGCTCTTTCTAGAGGAGCAGGAAATTACTGTTGTTTTGATTTGTGGTATGACTGGACTGCAGCATAGCCTGTGGCATCTACCCGTGCTCTCAGAGGAGTTATGTGAAGACGAGTCCCTTCACTAGCCATCCACTGCGTTGTCTACTCTGGCTTCAGCACACAATCAATGGTCAAGGCAGACTGAGGAAGGCCAATGAGTCATTTGCTTCTTTGTTATCCAGGAATATTTTTTTTTCCATCTGAATCGGAGCCCTTCTGACTCTCATTGCAAGATAACCAAATGGGACTAGCAGAGAAATTAGGGAACATGATGTAACAGTCCTTTAGGATATGATCTAAAAGCCTTTTCTTGCCACAAAACTCAAAGCAGCCAAACCACAGGACAAAAACAGCTCAGAGCCCATTGTCTACTTTTCTTACACTGACAAGATGCTGATGATCCTCACTCCATGGAAAAACAACTCCAAAGAGTCACCCCTCAAACATGCCTTTTATACTCCATTTTCCCCATTTTCTGTATTCATTTCCTCAAGTATGTCCCAAACAACATCTACTTATGTACCATATTTTACATGGAAGCAATTAGTTTTATAAATTAATCATAATGCACATTTAAATCTACATTGCACTTGCATCCAAATCATCATCACATTGTCATGGTTATATTATTTATTACGATTTAACTGCCACCAGTCTGTTTAGGAGGAAAACAACTCTCACAGAGGACCCAGCCATTCTATAAGTTACCATACTTGTAGTTTCACTCCTGTAACTGAAACAGAGCTGCAGTATAGCTGAACATCAGATATGAGGTTCCTACATGCAACATAGAGTTCAAAAAAGTCAAACCTTAAAGTGTTATTTTCAGACAAGATATTGTTACCTCTGACATCATCTTTATTGGGGTGAACGTGTATACTCCAAGATATGGGCCGGGTAAATCTGGTGCTTCTCAAAGATGGCAAAGATGGAAGGATTTTTTCGATTATCTACACAGCTGTCCAAAAGTCTGTTTGAAATCCCAGGTCTGGTTGGAGGGCAAAGGTAGACTTGGTTTTCCCGAACAAAGTCTCCAACAACAACTTGAGCTACAAACATGCTGTGGTGGTCTATGCTGGAGGGACAGTATTGATGAGAACAACTGGCATCTCTGGCAAAGTAGCTTCCTAGGGACCAGAAAAAGCCATGGGTAAGAAAACGCATAAACCAAAGTAACAACCATCTGCTATTGGCACTTTGGCAGCCAACTCCTCAACAAGCACCTTCTTCTCTTTCCTACCCCAGGTAGCTCCAAACACATCCTTGCCAGGTGTTTCCACATGAGTTTATTTTAAGGCATCAACAGATGGGGCTGATCTGGCAGCTTTCACTGCTGCTTTTTGTTGCTTTACCGGTTACAAAAGGTCTAAGGGTGTAGGATCAGGGCCACACAGTAGGAAGCACAGCTTGTGCTGTGCTCTTCCCTGCACTCTCAAAATACCCCAAGCATTTTGATGCAGGTCCAGCTCATGCATTCATACCTTTTCCATACATTGTCCCACGAGTCCCACAGATCGTCCAGTCGAAATTCTGCTCACAGATAGCAGGCACATGAAATGGACTCATCCCATGGAACAGGAGCCGCTCATCCACCTCCTGCCCTGGGCTTCTCTTTTCCATGTGCTCTTTCTGCCTATAGAAAAACCTGTCAGAGGTTTAGCATATGCATATACACCCATGCACAAGCACTTCCTATCTTTATGGATCATCTGCCTTCTCCACCCAAGTCCCAGCCAGATCCAAAATAATATGGAAGATGGAACAAAAAAACGGTGTAGCCATGCAACACATATCCCAGCGCGTGATGAAACACAGGCACACTGCACACACTGGAGCATTGCCTTGGTCTCCCCAGTAAATCTGTGCGCCTGACCAAACCAGAGGCAGAGGTGTTTGAAATCAGAAGAGGCAAAGGAGCTGAGCTAAGACCCTTTTTCCTTGACGCAAGCCTTCCCCTCTCTCGCTTGTCAGGACAAAGCCTTCCACCTGAAATCAAACTGGCTGGTGCTGGTTTCCTGCGTGACATGAGAAGACAAGTAAGCCAGTGCCCACAGCTACCCTGTTCAGCATTGCCTGTGCAAAAATCCCTTAACAGAGAAAGAGGGTATGTGGCTGGCTAAAAACCAACTTCTTCCTTTTGTGGTGTTAGATCTGATCTCCGCAGACTATGGCCTGACACTGAAATACTGAGCTAGATGGCTGGAATTGATGGCGTGGCTGAAGGGGTGGCTTGATCCCTAGCTGGCTTTCAAAAAGAGTTTTCTTCTTTTCTGTTCATATCAGTACCAGAAAGGCCAAGATAACTAATGTGTGTCAGGTGGTCTTCCCCAGTCACGCTTTTTTCCTCCCTGGCCTCCATTCTAAGGAAAGTGTCTTAGACCTTCTTCTCTGCAAAACCAGCAGAAGAAACAAGGGAACTTTGAGCTGGAGCTAAGAGGGATCCCTGTGTCATCACAAATGCAAAAAATCCCACTGTGCTTCAGATCTTTTTAAAAGAAACTTTGCTAGTATAACAGGAACTATTTCAGAAATACAAGATTGTCTTGATGAGGGAGAAGAGAACCAAAACAAGAAAACTGGATTTCTGATACATAGCAAATAGCTGCTACTCACACCTCATACAGGGATAAAGACAACAGATCACAGGCCAAACAGTGCTCTCTCCACTCCCTCTGCAGCCCTGAACTCTAATTCTCGATAGAATTAAGTCTTTAAGTTTTGGTCTCAGACCTCAATTTTTCTGATAAAACACAGCCAGTAAGCAGACCACATTTTCTACAAATTCAGTATATCTGTTCTCAGAGAAGAACTGAAGTAGTCGCTTGTTTAGATGTACTGAAACATTTTCAGTTCCTCTCTCTATCAGAGGAGTAAAATTCATTTAACCAGTTATATCCATCCCCTCACTGGCCTTTAAATCAAACGTGTCTACTAATTTCTCATGCTCTGTTCAGTCACGGCCAAGTTTGACACAAGGAAATGTGTAAAACTACACATTACACCTACAAAACAAAGAGCCCCCTCCACTAGAGTTTTGACTAAATGTTTTTGCTGAATTTGTGGAAAATGCTCATGCCAACTGAAACCACTTTTTTGCAGGAACAGTCAGTTTTGGTGCTGTTTTTTCCTTGGAAAACTTCAGACCCAGACTGGCATCTCTGGTTACTACTCTTGAGCCCAAGTGACCCTATCCCATGCTCCATTTGTGAAATGATAGGGGCAGGCACCCAAAACAGGAAGCCTTAGGTTCAGTTCAAGTATAGGATTAAATGTAGGTCTCCCATATTCTGGGGAAACAGTCCACCCACTCCTCTGGCTGTGGTTAATCAAACTCTCAGATTTCATAAAAAAATAAAACTCTGGCCTTCTCCATTTTGAATGAGAACATTGCAGTTGTGAGAAGCCAAACAGTAAAGAAAACATTTCCCCAAATCATGTTGTTCTACCAACAGGGAGGGTATGTACAACTTGAATTTATAATGCCTGAGTTTGTTGTTTTTTTCCTAAAAAAGGTCATAGAATCTGATAGTTTTAAAAGCAGCTTATGTAAAGCTGGGCTTACAAAACAAGATTTGTATGCACCCCAAATCTAAGCCCCAGGTTTATAAAAGCCATCTTTACAATAAAAAATCTTTTAAGTTGCTGGGTTTTCCTAATCAAAACATAAATTTCATATAAACACCAGGTCTAATTCCACAGGGCCCCAACCTTTTTGTCATCCCCCCTCCCATTTTTGGATTTGGATGTTTTTCCGCCATAAATCAGAGAATCGGAGCAGTCCGCTCCCGAGGAATGTGCCTGAGCCCACAAGGGCTGGGATACGGGGCTGCGCAGAGAGGGAGGCTGTTTGCCTTCTGCCAAGGGGGAACCACCCACACGCTGGGAGGACGGGATAGGGGCCCAGCCATTATCTGAACGTCTCCGCTGCCACCAGGGGAATGAAGTAAAGCGGATACAAACAACTGGAAATGCTGCCAAAGCGTCAGGCTCCGAGTCCTCCGGAGCCTGCGGATGCTGTAATCCTTCATTGTCTGCTGAAATAGGTTCTCGATTTCCCTGTATTTGCTGTCATCGTGGCTGACTTCTACTAGCTGGAAAAAAGTTAACACAACACAGACCAATGTGTTACAGCGCTTTTGGTTACACCTCCACAGTCCCTCCCAAAGGACCTAGCCACCACCCACTGCGGGTGCAATCATGGCCTAGGAATTTTCAGAGCCCTCTCTCACTTATTCATGGTCCTTTCCTCACTCTCACTCCTGTCCCTGTGTGCTCTAAACTCCTACTCTGAGAGCTTGTCCGTAATACAAAGGAGCTACTGCTCTCTGTGGAGCACATTTCTTCTGCCCAGAGAGCACCTGCAAGTCCTAAGCAAGCTCAAGTGAAGCTATGCAAAGACACTGGGGGTTCAGAATAGGTGTCCAGCTGGAAAAGAGAAGGTGAAATCGTTGCTCTGTATCAAATGCACACTTATCTTTCTTGTGCACTAACTCATCTTTGTAGACAAGCCCTGATGCTACTGTAGTGAGTCATCAAAGCAGCTTTATTTATAATCACGCTGACTGATGTTCCAAAACCACACAAGACCTAAATCTCATTATAGCAATACTAAATGAGCTGATGGTCCCTGTAATACGCATGCTTTGGTTTGAAATTCTAGAGCGTGACTGAGTTTTAAAGGAGAAACTGTCATGTGAATAGGGAGCACTGAGGCTCAACCTCCAGACCATCAGCTGTCATCTGGGTCAAACGAAAAGCACAATGGATAAACCAACACCTCTGTGCACTGGCCTTTTAGATGTACAATGCCATGGTTTGAATGGACAGTCCTGTGTCTCCTGCAAAGCTCTTCTGCACAGCCATCCTTGTCCCTCTTGTAGCTGTACATTTTGGAGTGACACGTTTGCAAGATGAAAACTAACAAAACCAGTTCCTGGACTCAGGCATGTATTTTAGATTTTTGCTTGATGCAAGCCGTTACCCACTATAACTTTTCACAAAGTAGTGAGCAGATGTGAACAGATATATACCTCATACCCTATTTCAGGCAGTGCTGGATGGTCCCAGTCTGAAGGAAACATGACATGACGTATGTGAACAGCATCCAATTGCCTGTTTAAACCAAGTTTGACCAAGATCAACAAACTCAAGGGATTTCCATGAGACAGTCTCCTGGTCATGTTTCAGGGACTGCCTCAGAAAACCTTCTGTCATTATATTCTGTATGAACTCTTCTCTCTTACTAATGCAAGCTAGAAGTAGAGAATGTCCATGTATGTTATAGTGATGCTCTGCAGCAAGATGCATCACACAATGCTTTCAGCACAGTGTTACCTCTTCCTTCCTTGCTTGGCTACGTGCTGATAAACATGCCTAATAATATTGCGACCTAGTCCTGTCTAAAGAAAGTACAAACAGCTCTTCAAGCACAATCCCTGCATTACCTCTCCTTACCACCACCGGGCCATATTGGCCTCTTCTGGCAGTAAGCTACCAAAAAAAAAATGCTGTGACACAAACAGCTCACACAATGCCTGTTGAGACCCTAAGAAATTATTAAAACTATCCTTTTACTGAATTGCATGGCAGGACCATGCAATTCAATGCATTGGGAGAGGAATCAGAGAAGGAAAAGCTCACCAAAACCATGCCAGATTATCAACATCTGCCTTTTGCTCCAACCAGAACATTCACTTTCTTCCCTTTTCTCTTATTTCCTCTGACTGCTGCAAGACTCTACCCACCCCTATTCCAACAACACTGCACAAATTTCCCCTAATTGATGTCTCTGCTTTTCCAGTCCCACTCTTCCTCCTGCTCCAGACCACAGCATCCACAAATCAGGATGTCAGCCTTATTCCCTGAGCTTCCCAGCTCACTAGCAGGCTGTGTGGCAAACCAAGAGGATGTTTCTCCCAGGCTATATGGCTATGCACGCCTGAGTCGGACCTGCCATTTCACATTGTCACCAGTATCAGCCTTGATAGAAGAATATAAAACATCACCCTAGAAACTCCATTACATTAGAGTTTTTCTATCTCCATCAGATTTATTTGAACACCCCCAGCCACGTAACTTCTCATCAGCAGAAAGTGGGAAACTGCCCTGGCAGTCTCCAGGCCACTGGGATTTCTCCTCGGTGCACTCCCCTTACAGCATGTCTGCCACGATGACAGCCTGCCAACGCTGTCAAACCCACCGCCCAGCCTACCTGCACGAAGTCTACATCAGCAGATAAATGAGTCATCCTGAAGCAGGAGAGGACTCAATAAACAGACATTATTTTCCACAGGCAGGAAAATAATGAGCATAACATTGCATACCTTTCCTTGTCCTGTTCCCTACTGCCACTCCTTGCAGCGCTAGGACTTCTGCAGATATTTATCACAGTCTGAGGATTCAGATTTCTCTGGACCGTTTCTTGAAAGAGAAGACAAATGCACCACGAATGAGAAAGGAGGTTTTTGCCATCTGGGAATGCTGCCCAGGAGAGCAGATGTCATTGTGCAACACAGTGGGATTAGCCTTGCTCATGCTGCTCCTGCACCCAGCCCCTCCTCTGCTCCCTGCCATTTCTGCTTCAGGCATTTTGCTGTCAGTAAGAAGGGATCTGTGTAGATGTTTCGTGCTGTAGCCGCTGACTGAAGAGCTGATTATCACCATCATCCGATCTCATGTTTTCTTCCCTTCTCATAGATTCTGCACAGAATGTATATGTACCATAGAAACTCAAATACAGTTCACAATTAGCTTAAGCTGTGGTGCCCCTGGCCTTTCTTCTGCCCTGTTGCTCTCCCTCAAGGCAACGGCCACAGCAGTTTTGGAGAGGGGGAGGTTCTGCTTGGAAAAGCCCTAGCTGTATGGCACATTCACACCCAAGGAAAAGCAGAGTCACCAGCATGTCATGCTTGCTGTGCACCATGGTAAACTGGATTCATATAGAAAGTCAAATTACAATGGAAAAATTGTAAAATACATAAAAAAGGTTCCCATATTTACAGCCTTAACTCAGCATGGTGTAACATCAAGGAGACAGAGACACTACTCTAAAATGTCTCTCTGTTCAGACCAGAGCCACCCCCAGTTTTGGTTAGTCTGCAAAAACTGCTTCCATTTTCTCTATTTTATGTTTCATTTCCTTCCCCTTCTTACTGTGCTAATAGAGGCTGCTTGTACTCCATGAAACGTTTCCTCATTGCTCTCACATCCAGGCAGAAAAGGATTTTCAACGACATTTTGGAAAAGAAGCTGCATGACAGTAAGCTCCCCCATAAGTATGTCAAGAGGTAAGCTCACAGATCTTTTACCTTTGAAATCTCTCTCATATTTCTGTGAACCAACTCGAAATTCAAAAGTGCACTGATGAGTTTGAAACCACGGCTCCACATCTGCAGAAGTTGTAGGGGCAGCACCTTGTTTTGGATGCTACAATGGAGAGGGATATTTGTTAGCAATGGGCTTTGGGCCACAGTGGTGTTGCACGCTTCGCAGAGTTGGATTTAGCACCTATACAAAGTCATGGGGAAAAGCCAGTGATTTAAACCAGTCAGGTCATGGACTCATCTCTGAGCTACGGCAGCGTGTCTCTGCTGTCTTTCATAGAATCATTTGGTTGGAAAAGACCTTTAAGATCATTGAGTCCAACCATACCTGTCCACTACTAAACCATGTCCCTAAGCGCCTCGTCTACCCATCTTTTAAATACCTCCAGGGATGGTGACTTGACCACTTCCCTGGGCAGCCTGTTCCAATACTTGACAACCCTTTCAGTGAAGAAGTTTTTCCTAATATCCAATCTAAACCTCCCCTGGCGCAACTTGAGGCCATTTCCTCTTGTCCTATCACTTGTTACTTGGGAGAAGAAACCAACACCCACCTGGCTACAACCTCCTTTCAGGTAGTTGTAGAGTGCAATAAGGTCTCCCCTCAGCCTCCTTTTCTCCAGTCTAAACAACCCCCGTTCCCTCAGCCGCTCTTCATAAGACTTGTGCTCTAGATCCTACACCAGCTTCGTTGCTCTTCTCTGGACACACTCCAGCCAGTCCCTGCACCACTGCAGATCGGAGGGGCTCTCTCCAGTCCATCTCTTCTCTCTGCGTCCCCCACTGAGGACAGCTGGTGGCTGCAGTGCAGTCTGATCACCTGTGCACGTCACCTCCCTTCACCAACCTTCCGCAGTGCCACCCACCTCGCTCCCCACAGCGCTTCATCCTCCTCTGACTGCCCTGAGGGGAAGGAATCGTAGCTCTCTGGAAGGAGGAGCAGTGATTCCAGGCTCCAGAGTTATTTCCAAATGAGCTAAAGATGGGGATGGTTCCCAGGGACCTTGATGGGAAAAGCAGGTGGTTTTCAAGGACTTGTTTTTCAGGAGGAGTATGCAGAAAGCGAACCCTTCTCACATACACAGAATTTTCAAATTAAAATGAGTTTTCAACAAATTCCCCAGCCACCTGTAAAGGCAGCCTGTTTTCAGAGCTGGATCTCCTGGGAGCATTGAGGAAAATCAGCAAAAATGATCAAGAAAGCACGGGGAGAATATCTGCTTCACTTTTATTAAATAAAGCTAGCAGGTGCTAAGTTCAAAGCAAGGAAAAGGGGAGCCTCCTTCAAGCAACATTCAGTTCAGCTGTGGGAATACTTGCCACAAGATGTTGTGGATGCTAAAAGTTTATACAGATTTAAAAAGTGATGGAATAATTACTGAAAGAAGAACGCATCCAGGGTTATTACATAGCTAGATACCAACTCTGATGCAGGAGATCCTCAAGCCAAAAATTGCTGGAGGCAGGAGAGCATTTTGGGAAAGCATTGCTACATGCCTGCCTTGAGCTTCTAATTGCCTTTGGGCACCTCTGTCATCCAGCGACGGGGATGGGCTCTGGAGCTAGATACACCTCTTGTCCTGGCATGCTCCAGCCTTTCCTACACTTTGGGGGAAGGAGACAGCAGGGAGTGACTGGCATAGGGTGCTGGGCATGAGAGGGAGATGCTCACCTGCTTCCCATATTCAACTCAATGGTTGTGCCCACCCAGCCAGTACCAGCAGCTTTCCATCCTGCCCACGGACCGGGCATCGGTGATCGACAGCTAGTGCAGAAAGATGACCACGGGCAATAAAAAAAGGCAGATCAGCTTCTGGCAGTCCCGAAAGCATTTGCAGCCCTTCAGTGCGCCCTGCAGCACTCCCTGTCTCTGACGTCCTCCGCCAGCTCTTCCTGCCGTGGGTCAAAATCTGCACTAATCTGCGCTTAGTGCTCAGCAGCTGCGATTAAACCATGACTTTTTAGGGGAGGGGGAACTGACCTGCTTTGTGGCGCAGATGCACATGAAGAACAGGACCCAGCGGACCCTACGGGGGGGCTGGCGGTGAACGCTGGGCTTGCGCGACCCCTCCCAGCTCCCCCTCCGCCCCACACCTCATCCCGACCCCCCTCAGCTCTCCCACCGGCCTCTCACCGTACCCCAATCCTGCGTGCTCCTACACCTAGAGCAGCCTACAGCCCCCCCGCACCCGGCCAGCCCTCCCCACAGAGGGGGTCCGCAGCCAGGCTGGCTCTTCCCGGGCTGCCCGGCCGGCGGGGGCTCCCGGCCGGCCCCCAGAGCTGGGCGGGCACCGCCACCTAGGGACCCGGCGGCAGAAGGCCGCGGCACCCCGGCGCATCCCGCACCCCCCCCGCTGCTGGCCACCGGCAGATCTGCCTCCTCGCCCGCGTCTCCGGGTTCCTCCGGAGCACGGCTCGAAAGAAAACACGAAGGCACGCAGAACGAGAAGCGCCGATTTGGGCATCGGGGTGTGTTGGCTGTGAGAAAAGGAGCGGTCTTGCAGCGTGCCTTGAACGCCTCCTCCACCTGGCAGAGGCAGCGAAGCGTGAAAGTTTGGGTAACCTTCTTCTTGAGGTACTCCTAATTGCCCCCCCCCCCATTCTGTGCCATTTTCATTGTCACTGCCAAATGCAATGACTCTGTACGCATGTCTGAAGACCTATCTGACAGCTGAAGAAGAGACCATCACCTGGTTTTACCCCGTTTCAAGGAGCACTTTTTTTCTTGGAGTTTCCTGCTCCCTCTGCTTAGGCTGGGGCTGTATCCTTCCTTGCACCAACATCTGCACATGTCCTTGAGCCTGCTCAGTGGAAGATCTCCTTCTTCCCGTCCTCCTGTCCTTGCTGCTGTAGCACTGACTGCTTACAATCCACAAAATGCTTCCCACCCGTCTTGTGCCTGCCCCTGCCTGCAAGCCTTCTCCTAGCACAGGCTGCATTGCAGCACCCGTCGCATCCCACCTACATTAGACATCAAGCAAACAGATATTTCACCTTTGAAGTTGATCTCATACTGCCAAGAACCTGCTTGAAACTGGAGAGTGCCTTTCTGGTCAGCCTGAAATGCCTTCTCCACCTGTGTAGAGGTTACAGTGGCAGCACAGTGGTTGGGAGACTAGAAAAAGGAGGGGAAATAGCCATCAGAAGAAAGTTTTGGCTTAAAAGGCCTACAGAGCAGCATTTTATTTGCTAACCAGGGGTAATTGCCTATGACTTGGAGTTTCCCAGTGCAGAGGCCCACCCCAGCCCTACCCCATGTCCCACCAGAAGCGGTTTGCTGGACTCTACCCCCGCTTGCTCCCAGCCACTGCTCCCTCCTCATCACAGCATGCATGCACGAGGTCTGGCAGGGTAGCATATCCCCAGAGCCCCATCCATCTCTGCAGGCTGTGGTGCTCACCGCCTTCTCCTCAGCCCTTCCACGTAGGATTGGAGAGCATCACCACGGCTCTTGAAATGCTCATGTTTTGCTGTTGTTCCTTGTCAGTGCGTGGGGTAGCTTTCTGGCACTCCCTTCTGCAGTAAGTTATCAGGATGTCCAAAAGAAAAGAGCACTCTCCTCACAGATGCACGCACAGCATAAAAATTGTTTAGCTTAAAGCAATTTTGAAAGGCTTTGGTTTGGCCAAGGAAAGAAACAGTGTTCAGACCTCGACCTCACAGGGTCCTGAGTGTTATAAGTAAAATTATAAGAGGCTGCTGAATACACCAAAACGCACATGCGCCGTGGGGAGACACTGAGGCAAGAGCCGAGACGTGTGTGAAAGGTGCTGCTTGTGAAGGGCAAAAGAAATGGCAGCCCCTGAGGGGTGGCCAGCACACGGGCAGGGAGGGGAGAGGTGCTTACTGCCGCTCCGTGTCCCTGCCACTGGTTAGAGTCATCCAGCCAGTACCAGCCATTTTCCCTACTGACCATGGGCAAGCACCAGCGTGTGACACACCGAGAGGAAAGATGTGAAGGTGGAAGGAAAAAGCAAATCAGAGCCTGGTAGCTATGGAAATCAGTAACCTCCATTTTCACCCCTTCCATTCTCTGTGTCCACCTCCTCCTGCCAGTGCACCTATTGCAGCGCCTTCCCACCGCCAGTCCAGGCAGGTCGTGTGTGAGAGGACACCTCCAGTTTTGCCATCCCTCACCTCAAGAGGCCCAGAAAGCAGAGTTGTTCTTCAAGGTACTGATGACGAAGGAGGGGAAAGATGGCAACAGCACGACGTGTGTGGCTGGACATGAGTCACATGCCCTCGTGACAGGTGGAGTGGCCAAGGTGCAACACACAATCCAGCACCCCGCAGCCCCCTGCCCGCTGCCAGCGCAGAGCACACCAGGGGCAATCCCAGTGCTGTGTCCAGGGCCCACGGTGGCCATCAAGCTCTCCCACGGAGCTGGAAGCCAGGCCAGACCTGCTGCCCCCACCTCACAAACCAACGCTGCTCAACACTGGGGCAGCAAGGATGGACCTGGGGGCCTCACTTCTCCAGCCACCACAGCCCTCTCCCCAGCGGACCTGGAAAGCTGGATGGGTACTGCCAGCTAGCGACATGGTACATGTGAACTGAGCACCCCACACCTCTCCTCCAGCTGGCTCCCACCTCCACCAGACTCATCGTTTGGCCAATGGCAGATTTTTCTTGTCATCTGCATGTTCAGATTTCTCTGGACCACATCTTGGAAAAAAAAAATGTTAAGGCAGGCAGAAGTAGAGCAGCCATTCAAGAAATGCATAGCTCTACCGCAGATCCCCCTGCCACGACACAATGCAGGTGCTAGAAGTCTGCAGCAGGTCAAGAAAGACTGAACAAATCCACAGGAGAAGAGAAATCCAATGAGGGCCATTAAATACAAATATGTTATCTCAGGCTTAGGAAGTCCCCGAGTTGCAAGTCGCTGGCAGCAAGGGATCTATCACTACCTGCTGCTCCTCCTCCTCTTTTCCAGGGATCCAGCGCCTGCCTCTGCTGAAGGCAGCAGCCAGGCTAGCACGCTTTGGCACGTCCCTGTTCAGCCACTCTGATATAGATGGGCATATGAGAAATTGCTAACATAGCCATGGAATGCCTTACCTGTGGCCTTGTTCTCGGTGTTATTCCCACAGCGTGAGGTCGTCTAGTGCTGCTCCTGCTTGAAATGGCAGCATAAGCAGTGCAGACACGTGTCCTCTTGTCCACCTGGAAAGCTCCTCGTTTGATCCCATCACACAGCCAGTTTCGAGCTATCGCAATCCCACTCCTCAAAAATGGATGTGAGCACTCAAAATAGTACCTATACATTATTTAGACCTTCTCTTTTTCTTCTTTGAATACCACCCCGTCCTTTTTGCTCACAAATATCAGCCACCCAAACAATGTCCTTCTCAGCAAACAGCCCCACAGTTGAGCAGCCACCCTAGGGCGATGGAGAACCACAGGCTGTCTCTCACGCAGTTCTCCTCCTACACGGCCTCAGCAAATCCAGGTCTCCTCCTTAGCGCTTCCTCTTTCACAACTCCTCCATTGCTCGTGGTGCCACATGCACCATGTCCTACGTGTTAGTCTCAAACTATCCTCCTAATACTTTTTCTTTTTTTGTGCGTGTGTTGAATACTGTGGCTTTATTTTTCTAATCTTTTAACTATATGGGTCTCCAATAGCTCCAGCAATTAAATCACAAAGTTAGACAAAAGAATGGGAAATTTTATGTATTTCCCACATTTTGTGCTCTGTTAGACACAAACAACATCTCCTCTACTTCTCCAATCTACACAATTAATTTTCTAGGAAGCACTTTTAAAGATGTACATTCCCTCTGGCTAGGGCAGACACTTCTGCTGGTCATGGGGCTACATGAGGCACATTCAGGAGAGAAGCTGCACTACAGAGTTGGCAGCACGTCACATGTATTAAATAAATTATGAACAAGTGAGTATTCTACCTTTAAAGTTTATCTCATATTTCTGTGAGTGAACTCAAAATTTCAGAGTGCCTTCCTGATCTGCTGGGAACACCTTCTGCACCTGGGCAGATGTCCCCAAGGCTGCAGACTAGGTTGAAGGCTACAGAAACAAAGGTAATGACGGTATCTGTTACAGGCGATTGGCTTTTAATGCTCTTTATAGAATCTGTGTAAAGGTTTAGCATAACATCAAAACCAAAGTAAATAGTTAAAGTAGTGCTGCACTGTACTTTGGAGAGGACGCTTTCTGAATACAACTTTTTCAGCTTTCCAGTGAGTCGTGACAATCCCTGCTCTCCCCCAAAATTTGTATAATGTATATGTAATATATGTGTGTGCATGCGTACAGGCAAAAAAACAGCCTTGACAAAGATTTTAGCTACTCTTAGGACAGACAACTGTGCTTAGAGGAGGCATTCAGAAGCTCCCCGAGAGTATCAGTGACACTCCGAGGGTTGGCAGGCACTACGGGACTATGGAGAAAGCCTGAGTGCCACCTGCCAGGCAGTCCTTGCAAAAACCCAAACATTCAAAGCAGGACATCTCCACTAGGGGCTGGGACCTGGAGCTGGGTTTCAGGGTGCAGTGGAGTTTACCTGCTTCCCATACTTGATCCACCGCAGGGAATCATCCAGCCAGTACCAGTGGGTTTCATGGCACAAAATAAGTAAGCATCAGGAATGATCCATAGCGCAGAACTGTCTCAAAAAAGATGAAAGGGGGAAAAAAAGAAAATAAAAGATGATCAGCTTCTGGCAGGTTGCTTAACAGTAGTCTTGAGAGGGAAACCCAAACTCAGCAGGAATTCCTGGACTGTTGTCATCATTTCACAGCCCAGAAAATTGTCTGGTTTCTGAATCCTCAGGGAAGAGAACAAGTCCTATAAGGTCTTTGTCTTTTTCTTTTTTGCCTGTGCTTGAACCCAGATGTGCCTTTCTCCGCCCTCTGAGTGTGCCAGCCCATGGTCCGTGCATTGAGCTGACGCCTGACCCTGGTTAGGTAGCAGGGTCATAAAATAATATTTTATTTGGTTGTTACTGATGTTTCAGCTGTAGAAGTCAATACTTCTGAGTTTCCCTGGGTTCCCCAACAAAACCTCAGCAGATGTGGGAATAGATCACCTGGCTACCAAGTCCATGTCCCTCATGCTGCCCACTGCAACGAGCTGCTTCCTGTGGTGAGCAGCAGCTTTCACAATCCTCGTGAACTCACAGAGTGGTTAGAGGATTCTGTTCATTTTTATCTCAGTTGATAGTGTTTAAACAGAGAGGAGTCCTGCAAATGGCCTTCCCAGCTGCTACGTAATGAAGCTTTTGCTTTACTTACGACTCCTGTTAGTTAAGTTTCAGATTCAGGAAGCTGCCTAGACACCACATGTTAGCAGGAGCAAGTAGAACTAGAAGCTGAGGGGAGGGGGAGGGAAGAAAACAAATCCAAAGCTTGATCTGGGAAAGAAAAGAAAAGCCGGTGAGCAGGGCATGTCACGGAGTTACTCAGACTATACAGAAATAGCATTAGCTGGAGGAGGTCCTGATGGGAAAAATGTATTTTTGATAGTGCTGTCACAAAGTTTAGGTTTGGTTAGTAGCCTACAGTTTCATGCAGTGAAACGAATCAGATCTCAGATGACACTAAAGAAATGTACAGAGGCCATTCTGTTAGTAAGGAATTTGAGTTGCTCTGTCAAAAAAAAAAATCCAAAAAAGGAAGGCATTTTTTAAGACATTATGATGGATGCAAAGACTTTCAGTCAAGTAAGTTCTGTGAAGGGAGAGGTTGTTTAATCATTAATATGAGATCAGATTGTATGAGGATCCAAGAGGAAAAAGGGTGCAGAGAAGACTCTTAGAAGAACCTGCTTGAGCTGAGAGGCAAAATGAAGCTCAGCTGGCCTTCAGCACAGAAGAACAGATCACAGGTTCAGACAGATGCCGCAGAGTATAGGTAAAAAAATCACCTACAGGAACTTTCAAAAGGAAAACAAACTGGAAGATGCAAGGGGCTAGCTGCAAAATGCAGTCAGAAAGAGTCTTCAAGAAGCAAGAGCGAAAAAGTGTACAAGGTGTTAAAGAAAGCAGAGACCAATGCAGCTTCTAACATCTCCTTTGGACTTAGTAAAGGGAAAAACATTTTGGAAAAAAAAATAATTGAGGAGACCAGAGCTGAAGATACAGCCCAAGAAAAATGATTCAGAGAACACACAGTGAAATAAAGCTTCTCTTTGGGAATGGATAAAGACACAGCTTGCTCCAGTGGCAGGGATATCATGTGTAGACACTTCCCCAGTATTCACTGGAGCACAGATTAATGGGTCCTCTGACACTGCAGTAAAGCATCTGGAAGGAAAATCTAAGCTTATTAAGAACAGATGGATAAGAATCAGGTCAGCCTTTGCTATTGCTCCTATTTGTAAGCTAGATGTAAAAGTAATCTTGGAAAGACAGCTTGAGTTGTTTTGGGAAATAGTGTCTAGGACTCACCATGCCAGACAATAGGCTTCATCAAAAGACACAGGACTGCAAAAGAACAGGAATAATTAGAAAAAGTTGTTCCCTGAGCAGTGGAAGCCTGATTCCTATGGATCTGTCTCCTGCAGCCCCTAGCCAAGGACCCCTGCCCTCCTCCAAACCCTCAGCCCCCCATCATTACCACAGCTACACATTGATTCAGGACCATTATTCTCTCGATCCAGAAACGGTCTTGTTAAATAACACAATTATTGAGCATGTCATGCCAAGAACAGTGTCTGTTTCCTCACCTGGCACATACAGTGGTAGTTCCAGGTTATGGGGCTCAGGTTGATTTTTAGGAGCTTAAATGTTTTGGAAAATAACATGACGTTCAGCATGTTCAATCAAGCATTAAGTTTCTACAGTTTAATCATCCTGTCATAAATTCTGTCAAAATGGTTAAAAAGGATTCTTAAAAATGCTGAAAGGTCAAATTTGGCACCAGTAAGTTAGAAGAAAGCCTGAAAACTTGCTCAGGCTTTTTCACTATTTTCACTTTTTTCTCAAATTTTTCACGAGAAAGCCTAGAACAGGTGCATGAATATGTAACCAACAGCCTTAAAACCAGGGACACTGTGAAGTCCTAAGAGCACCACAAGAAAATCAATTAGAGATGCATTACGTTGAAAAAATCGCTCGAGCTAACAGCTTTGCCTTTGGGGACTCTTGCGGAGGCAGCTGGCCTCTCAGCAGAGCCCTCTCCCTCTGGTCTCCTGCAGCTGCCACGCTCCCAAAAAACCTCCCCATGGCAGCACAGGTGAAGTGCTCCCACAGCACCCTCCTAAGACAAAACATATTCAAAAGGTGGAGAAGTAACTAGCCAAGATACCAAGTGATCATTTCATCTCACGTTGAGGGCAGCCTGACTCCCTACCCCTGGGCAGAAGGAGCTTGGTGAACTGTGGAGGCTCCAGGACAAGCCCACCCCAACACCTGCCTGGCTGGCACCAGCCCGGCTGGCAGGGAAGGCAGCAAACGCCGCAGAAATCAGTTTGGCTACTCATAGCGTTCCTCAGGTCAGACCTTTTCCACCACCATATCCGTGACTCTGAAACTGCCAGTCCCATGCATGTGAGTCAGAAGTCATTTAACCCTTTCTCAACAGGGTAGGGAGCTCTTCAAACACTTTTTTTCAGGGGGGAAAAAAAAAATAAATGAAAAGCCCACAGATCAGATCCACACTTAGTGCCTGCCAACAATCGCACATGCTGCTGCCGGTTTGCAAGCATTTCTCCTCTAAAAGGGTGCTGAGGAATGCTTTCTGCTCAGTATTTTGGAGGCATCCAGATACTCCAGAGGTAGCAGGAGGTTCAGGTCTGGAAGAAGTTTCAGCACATTTATGATACTGAACAAAACTCCCATGAAGAAGTATTTACAGATTAAGTTGCTTTTCACTTTTACTAGTGGTTTCTGCTCTCAGTGCCTCACTGACCAAAATATTCCCAGATCTTTTATCAGCAGAGGAAAGCAATTAACTGTTGCACACCACTTTCCTTATTGAGAAAAGTGTGTGGCAGATATCTTGCCACCATTTGTTTTTTGTATTTTTTAATTAAAAAACATTATATGTTCAGGAAAAACTCCATTTAAGTGACTTGCACCATTACTTCCTGGCTGCACGGAAAGCTCTCTGCTCACCTGTGGCTGACAAGATTAGATCACGAATTTGCAAAAGAACCACCTTTAGGCTTCAGCTTCCTGCAAGAAGAGATGGGACATGGAAGCACACTAACTATGGCAGCTCAGGGACTCATTGCAGTCAGCTGCATTTCTGACATTTTCTAAGGACACTGATTGTGCCTGAAGATAGCAGGCTTTAGGAAAGCTCATGAGATCCTACACACATCCATACTCTCGGTTCCTCCCACTCATGGCATGGACAACAGAGCCACTTGTGACTCCTTTTCTGAATTACAACAGCTTATACAGAAAGACTGTTTATTTTATTTAGCAGAAAGGTTTATTTTATTTATTAAAATAAACCATTAATCTTTGTTTCGTCCTGAATGTTATCCCACCACCCACCAAGTTTCAAGTCCTTTGTCCATCATCCAAGCTTTCCCCCGTCCATCCCAGTCGGAGCACACACCACTGGGGCGCTTCTCAACCGCCCGGAGAAGTGCCAGGCAGCAGCAGGGCAATTCAAAACAGCCACCACCAACTTCAGTCCCGGTGGGACGCTGCCACGTGCCGTTATTCAGCTCACCATGGACTTCCTTGCTGTTGATGTCAT
This sequence comes from Balaeniceps rex, assembly GCA_013401315.1. NCBI lineage: Eukaryota > Metazoa > Chordata > Aves > Pelecaniformes > Balaenicipitidae > Balaeniceps > Balaeniceps rex. The sequence continues at coordinate 89,620 of VYZW01007301.1, forward strand.
GGCGTGGTGGGGTCTGTCTTCAGCAGCTGCAATATCCCTGATCCTCTTGACCTAAACCCAGTGGGGACAGAGAAAGGACAGGGTGTCATGGGGATGGGCAGACTTGATGTGGAAGAACAGGGTAAGAAGAGCTGTCAGTGGTGTGACCAGGAAACAAAGCAAAGTTCATTGCCAGCATTAATTACAAAGCCTCCAGGACACAGGAAGCTTTTTTACCATTTACTGGAAGGACCTGCCATGATTCCTCTCTTGTGCACCATGATGTAGGTACTTTCACTTTTCCTCCTCCTTCTGCATTCCTCACCCTGCCTCCCTTTGGCACATCAGCACCATCACAGGTAGGAATAATCCTAAGTGACTGTATCAGTGGATCAAGTTAACTGTATACTCAGCAGTGCTGCTTTCAGCAGCAGAAGGTGTCACTGCATCCGGGTACACAAGGCAGGTACGCCCCCATCCCAGGCTAGAGATGAGGTGGAGGTTAAAGTTTAGCACTTTCTGCTGGCAAAAGAATAGCCATACCAAAAAATGATGCCCCAAAATCCTTTGGGGGATTGATATTGGTTCACTGCATTACAAAATGTCCTAAAGCGACTACTAAAATTGAACAAACATTAAAAAAAGATGTACTAAAGTGTAATTTATTCAGTGTAAATTCCAAGAAGATTCCACCATTCATTACAGGACTATACATTTGGCCTTGCTGCTGTACTCCAAGACATAGGCAGGGTAAATCTGGTGCTTCTCAAAGATGACAAAGATAGAAGGGTCTGTCGGGTCATCCACGCAGCTGTCGTAAAGTCTGTTTGAATTGCTGGCTCTGGGTGGAGGGCGAAGGTATTTGGGGTTTCCCTGAACGAAGTCTCCAACAAGAACGTGAGCTACAAACATGCTGTAGCGACCACTGTGAGGGGAACAGAACTCATGAGAATAGCTGGCGTCTCTGGCAAAGTAGCTTCCTAGGGACCAGAAAAAGCCACAGGTGAGACAATGCATCGACCGAGCAACAAACATCCACTACCGGCACTTTGGCAGCCCCAGGTAGCTCTACACACATCCTCACCAGGTGTTTCCGCATCAGCTTATTTTGAAGCATCGACAGACTCTAGCCACATTTTGCCATCAACCTGCCAGTCCCAGCTGCCCAAGAGCTTTGCTGAACAGCAGGTCCCTGGGGCAAAGAGGGGTGTTTTCAGCCCCTCCTGAAAGGGGATTGCTGCTGATGCTGCCTGCAGCGATGCAGATGCACACAGGTGAGAGTCCCCTAATGGCAGGAGTGCGGGGGTCAGGGACAGTCAGTCACCTTGCCCCCACCCACCAGCCTGGCCAGGGTCTGCAGCCCATGCTGCTACGGCTCCTGGAACCACACTTCTGCACTTGTACCTTTTCCATACATTGTCCCATGAGTCCCACAAATCCTCCAGTCGAAGTTCTGCTCACAGATAGCAGGCATGTGGGACAGACTCGTCCCGTGGAACAGGAGCCGCTCAACCACCCACTTCGATTTATTGTGCTTCCTCATCTGCTCCTTTTGCCTAGGGACAGAAAAAAAACAAATGACGTGTTACCCTGGTTCAAAGGAGGACAATTTCCCAACTCAAGTCCTCCTACTTTTGGGTCATGGAAGAACAGTGACACAAACCACTCTCAGTGGGGTTACTGCCTGCTTTGCACTTCTGTTGTACCCTGCTGCACAGCTGGCTCCTTCCAGCAAAACAAAAAGTTCTCAGCATCGCTAGGGACTGTGTCACGCACAACTTCATATCACATTAGAGAGTAAGGAGCCAAACATCTCCTGGCTGGGAGTTGGTCAGTTCCCAGGTTATGTAAATCCTGAATGCATAAATATGGTTATAAAACTGAGCTGTATGAAGCCACAGTGAAGACTGTATAAACTCTACCCCTATCTTTGTCACATTAAAAAAAAGAAAAGCGACTTTTTAACTCCTATGCGACTAAACAGAGAGAGAGACTAAAACAAAAAGAATACATTTGAGATACCACAGCTCAGTCACGGTGAAGGAAAAGAACTTTCTTTTTGAATAACACTAGCAAGAACCACACACACAGCCTGTTCGGTTATGTGATAAAAGGCTCATTTCTACACACACAAAAGAGCACAGAGACAACCCCAATAACCCGATCACAGAGAGAGGGCCCCCAGCCCTGGCCCCTCCCAGAGCTGTCCCAGGGAAGTCCCCAGGGACCAGGGGGACACCCAGCACCATGAGCAATGGAAAGGGTGCAGAGCAGCTCATGGACATAAGGAGGGTACTGCCTATGAGAGTATGGGACTTGTTATGGGAGAGAGAGGAAGAGCATTTGGGGACCACACAAGACTTATAATGGGATGTTTAACGGGGGAACTGTAGGTGGGAGAAGGGAGGGATCAAGATGGTCTGAGGTGGAACAAACATGGGAAAATAGATGGATAAGGGGGTAAAAAGGACTGGTTGTGTATAAACAGGCAACTGTCTGGTCAGTAGGCTTGTCTGGCCATGCCCTGTGCCTGATCAGCGCAGTCTGCCCTATCTTCTCATTAAACTCCATTTCTAACTCTCCCGGGTGATGGACTCTCGGGTCTGTGTGCATGCACGTGTATGGGGGTCTGGGTGCAGCAATTGGAGTAGGACTTTGGGTCACAGGAGCCACATGTCCACAGCACCAGCAACTGCAGCAAGCGAGGGGGTGTGTGTCAGTGTGTGATCCCCAGCCAATACCAGGCTGGACAGCCAGTAAGGAGTGTAGCTGGCCTGGGAACCAGGTTTTGGAACAGTCATAAGTCTAGGCCAGATGCTGGAGAGACCAGAAGGTCTGAGCTTGCTTACCAGAGAGACCAGGAGGTCTAGGCCAACCAGTGAAGACACCATGAAGTATACAGAGACCCATTTGCATGTGTGTGTGTCTATGCGGAACATAACTGGAGATGAGAGGACCCAGTGGACAACACATGGGTAGGCTGAGTGTCTAAGAACAGCTCCTGGAGGGACCCATACCTGTACATATGTTCCAGTAACAGGCCTTCATCCCGATCAGCCAGAGGAGGGGAACAGGATGAGGCCGTTGGTGCTGTTTATGATTGCATGAGTGCTGTGCCATCTGTGTTGGTTTTTGTGGCCAGCTGTGTGCATATTTATATGTTGTGTGTGTGTGTGTGTGTTTGTGCGTGTGTGCCTACTAGGAACACATGCTGAACCTCGCTACCAGCCAGACCCAGGCACACAGATACATGGCAGTCTCACCTCTGCTGGGCTGCTGGATTTCATAGAATCATAGAATCATTTGGTTGGAAAAGACCTTTAAGATCATCGAGTCCAGCCGTACCTGTCCACTACTAAACCATGTCCCTAAGCGCCTCATCTACCTGTCTTTTAAATACCTCCAGGGATGGTGACTCGACCACTTCCCTGGGCAGCCTGTTCCAAGGCTTGACAACTCCTAATTCAGACTGTGGAGGACAACAGATCAGGAAATACCAGTCTTCTGCTACCACCAGGATAATGAAATAAAATAGATACAAACCACTGAAAAACTTGCCAAAGTGATGGGTTCTGGATCCTCTGTAGTTGGTGGATGTAGTAATCTTTCATCGTCTTCTCAAACAGCCTCTTAATTTTTTCATATTCATGGGAAGCGTAACTGAGCTGTACCAACTGAAAATTTTAAAACCACCAAAAATGAGGTATTACTGATAGTAACAACTCCCAGTCCTTCTGAAGGACTCATCAACCTTCTCACACCAGAGGAAAAGCCCTGCCATTAAAATCACAAGCTTCTCCTGTCTTTGCAGTTAACCATCCTCTCCCCACCTTCACCTGCACTCCCCATGCTGGAAGCTCAGGCACTGACTGAGGGAAATGAATGCAGTCCCACATGAGCTTCCTTTGGTGGACACACCTCGGCGTCTAGATTATTTTTACTTCAGAGCAACATAAAGATGAAATGCACAGCAGTATTCAGGATGGAGAAGAGTGAATATTGGTTTCACCTTAATTTGACACCACCCTAGCTCCTTCTAGCTCCTTCCCTACAGGGCTAAGCCCTAGTTTTACCATGGCAAATAACACTTTCCCTCAAATTGATGGAGGAAATGCTACAACATCCCCTTGAGATGTAATTCATCCAGTTTATCAGAGGATCAGTGCCTTGGAAGAGTGCTAAGGACAGGTCAGACTGGTAATGGCCAAAAGGGCCTTTCTTATCGTGCGTGGTACATGTAGAGGGTCTCAGAGAGCCTCCCAGGAGACACAGGTCTATTCTGAATGTGAAACTGTCAGTCTTGTTTCACCTCATAGTTGCTTATTTTATAAGACATGTTTAAAAGCTGGGAACATCTCAAGTGAGTTCTGATTTTCGGCTTTTCACGGCATCATCATGTTCTCAGAAAAATCAGTATAGGACACAGTTTGCCCTACCCACTGGAGAGCTGGAAAGACCTACCTTGAACCCCGTATCAGGCAGTGCAGATTGGTCCCATTGTGGAGGACAGACAAAACATGATAGAGTCATGTTTTGGCTGCAGGAAAGAAAAAGAGTAAGTCAGTCCATGATACTCCTAACCAAATCCCCCTTCTGGAGGATCCAGCCACCGCTTCTACAGCAGCCTTTGGGTATCCCTGGAATTTTATTTTTGTTTTACTTTCCACACAACCATTATCCCTTTCTCCAGTTTAGATTTCTGCACACATCCTAGTGGCACTAATGCATCTCTTGGCAGGTCAAGACACTGGTCGGAGAGCTTCAAATGAGAAGTAACATGCTCCTAGCCGGGTGGTTTATACAACTGCTCCCAGCTCGCCCTCCATGCGTGCTGCTTGAACCTCTAGGAAACTGAAGCGTGAGCCCTCTCCCCCATGTGGCTACTCATCTCTAAATCGCTAGCCAGAGGGGTGGCCTGCACCTGTCAGGAGGCTGTGGGTGGACAGCTGTGCCCTGCAGACACCACTGCACCAGTCAGTGCTTAACAGCTTCCAGCACTAATGCCCTCCTGACATGCATGTTTTAGCCCAGGCAATAGGAGCATTAGCATCCATTCAGGAGCTACAGCTTGTTTTCTTTTTGAATCAACCCACCCTTGGTTGAACCAAACCTTAAATTGAACCCTTGGCTTCAAATGCACTGTCTGCTGGTGAGTTTCTGAAGCAAAGAGGGCTCTTTTTAAAATAAAGCAGTATCACAAGTAACTTTTACAGCGGACATGCTCATATTCTGTCAAGCTGAACTTCCTTTAAAAAAGCCATAAGATAGGGTATCCCAAATAAGTGCATCCAGTTCACTTCATTTAGAGGGATTTGCTTCCATGCTTTATTTTATCCTCAGCTTTCCAGGGGATGGCATCTATCTGCTCCACAGTTCTTGGGACTGGCAGTCCCTTGCTCCTACTCTGTGCACAGTTTATTTAGTATTGGTGGGGCATAAATGAAGAAATAAAAATTCCTGGCACCGTTGTGTCAGCCCTATGTGGCCTTGCTCTCACAGAGAGAACAAATCTACTCTAGGGGTCTCTCACAGCTGCCAGAGACTGCCACCAAACATCCCTCCAGCACACTTCATAGAAGTGTTGCATAATTTACGAACACTGTCACCACAAAATTTGCTATTAAACCAGTCAGCGAAAGGTATCTAAAAATGAATTTAAGAAATCTAAAATTGAATTCTAGACAGGTAGGAGGAACTTCTTAGCAGAAAGGTGCTGTCATCTAGAGACATTCTTAAATAATGAATGTGTATTACCTTCTGTCTTTCCCACCTTGAGAGGACAGAGATTTTGGCAGTCGGGCAACTTTTCTTTGAGTTTTATACCTCATATTTGTTTGGACCATGTCTTGAAAGAAAAACACAATGACACAATAATTAGATAATTTATTATCCAGGGACTCTTATGTGTTTAGAAAAAATAAGAGAGGAGGTAGCCCTGAATACTGCATGGTGGTGCTCTCTCTACCACCCCACACTTTGAAACCATTCCCACTTGTGCTGCTTCTGCTTGGAGATCATCAAGGTCAACCACCTGCTAGCATAGGTTGTGAAGCTCAAAGGCAACCAACCACCAACTGCACCTGCACATGCATTCACATCCAGGCTGTCGGCTAGAGAAAACCACATCTGATGTCAGGCCTACAGCAGGGAAGAGTTTTCAGTACGATGGAGGCCATAAATCTAGCTTTCCCGGCAGTGTGGGATTGTTACATGGTGCTAAAAGGAAAGTCTGCCCTCTCTTCTTGGTCCTGTAACAATATCACAGAGCGCATGCTGTGTGACATGGCTAATTATCCATTGTTTCCTCCTTTAAACACCACTCTCTTTATTCATGCCAGGAAACAGATTTAACGTTTGGAAAGCTAACAGGAATTTTAAGATGGGTAAATAAATTAGAAACAGAAAAGCATTTCTCATTTTCCCATACTCTCTCTGTGCAACCACCCCTAAATTTTCCTTTGCTGCACTGTGTGCTTTCTCTCCCCATAACTAGCTGGCAAGATGTCTACCATGGGCTCACTTCTTCACCATTTGACTTTTCAATGCTTATTTTTTTTCTTTTCTCATTCCTCCTCTTGAGTTGTATAAACCCAAATGCATAAGCCAGATGCCATGACGTGTTTACTCTCAGCTCTTCTTCAGAACATACAATACTGTCAGAGATGGTTTTTTGACTACAGATGCACAAGTCTAGAAGCTCGAGCGGAGCATCTCAAAACTGCAGCGAAATGTACATGCTGCTCAAGTTCTGCTTGAAGAAAACCTACAGGAGGAAAAAGACCTGTTCAAAGAAACCCAGACATAGGGTGAAGGAGGCTACCTTAGAGCCAGCTACACTGTGTAATGAACTTAAAACAAGGAGATACTTCACCTTCAAAGTCTAACTCGTACTTCTGAGAACCAGCCCTGAATAACACAATGTCTGTGTGGTCAGCTAGAAATTCCTTCTCCAGATCTGCAGATGTTACCGTGGAAGAGCAATGATCCGGATGCTATAGAAAGAACAAGGAAATCATACCTGTTAGAAACCAGTCTTTTGTTTAGGTGACACTGTGGGGAAATACCAGTGTTTCCCCAGGCCCCTGTCACGGGATGCCGTTTTGAACTAAGTCTCTAAGGCTTCAAGTGTTTTGTTCTTCGGCGATGGAGGGATACCCCACTGAGAACAGCTGCTTGTAACAACAGCGACAAAGCAGCCTTCAGCCTGTGTGGTCAGCTTCAGCCAAAAGACATCCATCATCTCTGGAAAATGCACCCACTTTCAAAGCCAGTCCTTTGAAAGCTTTCATGGAGTAGAAGGACTGCTTTGAGGGACAATTAATAAGACAAATCTACCAGGGCATCAGAGCAGCACTGCAAGGGCACCAGCGGCACGTGTAAAACACACCAGCTGCAGAATGACATGCCCTAAATAACTCTCCGAAGACGGCTTAACGAGAGCTTTTGGCATCAACAGCGGATGGATCTCACCTCTTCCCCATACTCAATCCACCGCCCAGAATCATCAAGCCAGTACCAGCCATACTCCATTTCGGGAGCAGATAGATGAGTCCGAAGATACCACAGGCGCAGAAGAGCTGACCGACGCCTGGCTGCTTCCTCGGCCCTAACATCAGAAGAGAAATCCAGCAGATTAAAGTACGGGTCTTTTCCAAAGCTGTAAAAACACATGATATCCCTGGTCTGGTCAGCAGTCTAATCACTTCTCAGAAAAGGAGACGCCTCCAGCTGGGAAGTGCAGGTTTGACCCAGAACCGAGGAACTGATTGTATGTTTATGGGGTATGGTAAGCATCACAGAAATGACCCTGACCTCTGTGGCTTGGACACGCATCACTGTTTTTCTCTAAAATACATATTTCTAAAATACGCATTGGAAGAAAATTCAACTTGGCCCAATAAACTCAGCTTGTTACGTGAAGGCCAGTGGTGCCACCTGGCTAATAGCCATAAGATTTGGCTTCTAGGCAGTGCATGATCAGCTGCAGAAGTCAGAATGCCTTCAGAAGGCACTGATGGCATCACCCCTCCGTTAGTGTTCAGGAAAGCAAAGGTGCCGCTCACAGGTACCGTACCGGGTGCAGGTGCCCAGGTCCTGGCAGTGGGGGGTTGCAGGGGTGGCCTCTGTGAGAAGAGACCAGGGGGTGCCCCATGCCAGACACAGCCGGCTCGACAGATCCACTGCAGGACACAGCTGAGCCCATCAGCCAAGCCTGCGGCACCTCTGAGAAAGCTGCCCAGCAGTGAGAAGTGAGGAAAAATGTGAGAGCAACAGCCCTGCAGACACCCAGGTCAGTGAAGAAGGCGAGGAGGAGATGCTCCAGGCACTGTAGCAGAGATTCCCCTGCAGCCCATAGAGAAGACCATGGTGAAGCAGATTGTCCCCCTGCAATCTGTGGAGGACCATGGTGGAGCAGATATCCACACTGCAGCCCATGGAGGGCCCCATGGGAAATTTTTGAGGACAGTGGAGTGGCAGAGGGCAATTCTTATGGACTGAGGTCAGCTCAACACCCATTGCCCATCCCCCCTGCGTCGCTAGCTGGGGGACGGTGCAGGCGGGGGGGAGGTGTAAGAGTCAGGAATGAAGGAGTGAAGTTGAGCTTGGGAAGAAGAGGGGTTGGGGGGGAAGGCATTGGTCTGATTTTTGTCTTTGTTTCTCACCATCCAACTCTATTTTAATTGGCAATAAATTAATTTTCCCCAAGTCAAGTCTGTTTTGCCCACAAGAGTAATTGGTAAGTGATCTCCCTGTCTTTATCTCAACCCGTAAACTTTTCCATCTTATTTTCTCCACTATGCTGTTGTGGAGAGGGAGTGAGTGAGCAGCTGGGTGGGCATCTGGCAGCCAGTCAAGGTCAAATTCTTTGCGGGGCAGGAGGGGAATCACTTACCAGCAAAGTCTCTGCTCTGCACTCTACCCCAGAGACACAGCACCTACAAAGAGAAGAAGCCACCAATAATGCAAATTTAGAGGATTTTACTTTTCTTGCTGCTGTGCTTCAGCGTCCTTTGAATGTCCCAGTTTTGGACCCAGACAACATTTTTCTATGCATCTCATCACTTTGCTGCTCCTACAACATTACCCTATTACGGAGCACATACATGCAGCCGAGACCTGCCCACCTGCCTGCCGTGGAGCTTGCAAGGGTCTGTGGCTGAGCTACTCGGAGCTGCTAGAAGAATTTGAACACGGTATTCAAACAGAAACTGGAAAGGATCGCGTATCTGGCTCTGACACCATTCGTGCTTTGGCAGGGGTCACGGGTGTTCAGAGCGGGCTGATCAGAGGAAATCGTTATAGGAGGAGCTCCCTTATAGAGCTGGTTACAGTACAAAGGTCCACGACCAAAGGCTTGGCAGCCCCTGGACTGCCAGAACAAAGAGCGAGGAAGGACCCGAATCTTCCACTGCTGTCTTCAGGCCACGGTTGCTCTTTGTACGCAGTAACACCCAGCCAGACCTGTTCCTAGAAAAATGCTCCCAATTCATTTTCTTGCAAATCCCATTGCAGGAGATTCATGAGATCCAGCACTCCTGGGAGCTTTTTTTGGATGCGGCTGCTGCTTCTCTCCTCTCCCATAGCAGTGTGCTGCTGCTGCTGCTGCTTCTGCCAAGGCAGAGGAATTTGAAGTTTGTGGATAACGAGTGCGGGATCTGAGGGGGTGGAGGGGAAACGGAGAGGAAAGCGGGGGAGTGGGATGGGATGATGTTTCCAGGCAGCTTTTCTCCATTGCTCCCCCCATCCCTGTTCCCTCTCTTCCCACTCCACAGACGGATGCTAGCCCCTGCCAGTTTCCCTGCCGAGACCCAGGGCTCCCAGTCTGCCCTAACGCCATCAGCTTTTCCAAAATGTCCAGTTGTGCCCTACTTTCACTTTCACTTGCCAGCGTTTCTGCTCATCACAGGGATTTTCCGCTCACCAACCCAGCTAGAAAGAAACAGAGGTGAAACACTTAATAAAGCACACAAATATTTCACTGGCAAGACAGGTAGCGTCCTTCACCTTTTACTGAAGATTTCGCTATCTGGTCTTGTGCAACTGAGAGATACCCTGTAAATTTGCTTTTTATATCTCCACAGGAATTTATCCAGAGGAAATTTTATACATAAAAAGCAACCTCATGCCACCTTTTCTCTTACATGCTTCCTCCTCATGTGGAAGAAAGGGTGAACTGCTTACGGTATGACTAACTGCAAGAAGTTACCCTTCCAGCAGCCCTTAAAACCAAGCCCACAAACCATGAAATCCCCAACTTCCTCCGTCTCTCTCCCTGCCCTCCCTCCCAGCTCAGCGGCACTCCAGGAAAGCTGTCAGAGCCCGGCACACACCACCTCCCCGGCTCCCCTACTCACGGTCCTGCTGTCAGGCTGCCCAGCCACCACCCCCGGGAGCTGAGGGCATCAGCCACGTGCTCGCCAGCTCGACAAGCCCTCTGAACCCTTGCTCCACACGGGAAAGGTCCCCCCGGTGCAATAAGACCTTCAGAAATAAAATACGACTGGCCTGCGAGAGCTCCTCGTGAACTCCCAACTGCATGCCTGTACCTTGCTGTCTCTCACAGAGTCTCTCTCTGTGGGACATCATGGATGCCTTTCCGCTAGCCCCTTAGGAAACGGAACTGAGTAATGCTTCCTTCTGGTTATTACGCCAAAAATGCACGCATCTGCCAGGCATGAGCAGAGCAGCCAGGCACAGCTGATGTTTTTGGCAGATGCATCAGTAAAATCAACGTCCCTACGAACCGGCACAGTCTAGCCCTATCGCCTCGTTGCTGTTGTCGTGCATCAGCACTTACCTTGACCCAATTCCTCCCATCCTTCCAGTGGCTGGGGATATTCAGGACTGTCTCCTTTCAAGATTCCTGCCGGGAGCAACTTCCCCTGAACATCGTTCTTTGAAAGCCAAAAGCTGGCGTTGCCTTGCAAAGTGAACCCCAAATCTCAATGCAGAAAGCGGGTGCATCTCGGCACACTCTCCGTGTGGGTTATCGCACTGTTCGGGGGGGCTGCAGTACGCAGTGCCGCACGGAGCGACCCAAACCAGTGCAAACCAAGCGCAGAGCCCTGCGGGGCAGGCTCAGTCAGCCCACGCAGAGCTCTGCGCTATCCAGAGTATTTCTATTCCTTTACCTTGAAGTCTGAGCCTCTGCTCTGTTTTTCCCCGTGGAAATCAGAGAAGGGTTAGGAGCTTTCCAGTCTGACCTCCAGCCTTTCAGTCTAAAAGGCTGACAGCGTTTCCCAGCAGAGCTCTGAAGCGCAAAGCTTAACGACAGGTCAAGTAGTACTAACTACATAAACTTGTTCACATGCAAACATTTTTTTTTTTTTGTGCTACACAAATTACGTTCAGTTGAATTGCCCAGAACATTTTTATTTCCTGATGATCTAGTCAGACCAGACCAGTAGAGGCTGAAACACATAAATCTCTGGTTTAGTTTCTGGAAAGGCTGCACTCTGAGTGCATTTTATAGACATAGCATTAAAAAAAAAGGAAAAAAAAACACACCACAAATGTGATTATGAAGTTGAACTTTGTTTCTTCCCCATCTGGCCTTTCTTGACTGACTTTTGACCTCCCACATAGTATCTGGCTGTTGTGGTTTAACCCACAGCTAAACACCACACAGCTGTTTGCTCACTCCCCCTACTCCCCTGTGGGATGGGGAGAGAATCTGAAAAAAAAAAAAAAAAAGTAAAATTCGTGAGTTGAGATAAAGACAGTTTAATGGGGCAGAAGAGGAAGGGAAAATAATAATCATAGAATCATAGAATCATAGAATGCTTTGGGTTGGAAGGGACCTTTAAGGGTCGTCTAGCCCAACCCCCCTGCAGTGAGCAGGGACATCTTCAACTAGATCAGGTTGCTCAGAGCCCCGTCCAACCTGACCTTGAATGCTTCCAGGGATGGGGCATCTACCACCTCTCTGGGCAACCTGTTCCAGTGCTCCACCACCCTCATTGTAAAAAATGTCTTCCTTAT